>JAVJIF010022003.1:0-69628 GCA_038442645.1 Agave tequilana | reverse complement strand
AAACATGGGTGGTGACATGAAGTCCATGGTGTGTGTACAAAAATAGTGATTAGCCTAAAATGAGGATCTTTAACTCTAGGTTGTAAGACCCAAATCAAGAGCACTTGGCTCTGATACCAATTGTAAATCACCTAGAAGGGGGGTGAATAGGTGATGGCTAATCTAATGGTCACTAAATGCGGAATTAAAAACTATTATGACCAAATTAAACTTACACTAAACACCAAGTTTAACACAAGAGTGTAGCCGAATTCCCCGTCAAGGGCTCTGGACTAACTCCTCAAGATTCCCCTAGATATGGGTTGAGGTGCCGCGTTGGCTCTCTTAGTTGAAGACTAGTGTTAGCAAACAATCCCCAAGCATGTATCAATTAAGCACACAATGTATATCAAGCATATAAAGATTAAAGCAATAAACACATGCAAGATATAAATACAAGGAGATAGAGAGAGAGTGAGCAATCGCAAACACAAGGGATTTGTTTCGAGATTCGAGCACACTTGCTCTACATCCCCGCCTTCGACACACGAAGGATTTTCACTATAATCGATCCCACCGGATCACTCGGTGCCGCAAACACCTACAAGCTCTCGGACTCCCTAGTCCGTACACACGCAAGCCCACCGGCTCGCGAGGCCGCACCTCAAACAATGAGTTCACACACGAACTCGAAACAACCGAGTCCACACTAGGACCCGAAACAATGCGAACACACACGTCCGCCTCCTCAAGGAAACAAAGATGAACTTTGGTGATCATAACACTTGATCACCTAAAATCCTCTCACAACAAATTCCTATAGGTAGACATAACAATGGATGGCTCAAGTGTTGTGTGAGAAAACAAGGATTGAAACTTTGGTGAAAAACACAAGAAAATCTCTTTTGAACACTCTTGATAAAACTCTCCTTTTGATTGGAAATATTGGCTCTCAATTTAGTAGAGAAAACTCTTTTAATGAAGTGGGAAAAACTGGCTCAAAGTCCACTAAAAATCTTGTAGAAAACAGCCCCCAAATGGCCCATTTTATAGGCCTCCAAAAACTAGCTGTTGGGGCCTGACAGAACTGTTGGTCGACCGCCCGGTCGACCGGCCAACGGTCATATTTCTGACCGTTGTGCCATCGGTCGACCGGTCGGTCGACCGAGGCCAGGATACAGAGAGTAAACCTCTCTGTCCGGTCGACCGCCCGGTCGACCGGGGCCTTTCCAGAGAGCAGAGCTCTCTGGACGGTCGACCGGGTCGGTCGACCGGCCTCCTACCAGATACTGGCGTGCACGTCTGTGCACGTCGGTCGACCGCCTTCAGGCTACGGTCGACCGGCTGAAGCCAGGTCAGGGATTTTAGGGAAAGAAAACTTGATCATTTTGGCTCAATTAAAATCTCATAAAAATACTGAAAAATCTACAAAAATAGTTTACAATATACTTTGATAAACAAACATGCTTGCACAAAATCAAGACATGTTACATATGATTTGAACTATTTTTGTAAGTTGGAAATATTTGTTCAAAACAAAACGGTATTTTCCAAACTTGGTTTTTCCAAAAATTGTTTTTCCAAAACTTCTCCAAATACAAAAACAAGATATTTAAACTACTATTAAAGCATAGTGTGTATGGATATGATCCACTACACAAACATGGTGAAATATCTGTTTTTGACTTTAAGATCTAAACATGATTTTGGTTAAAACATGTAAACTTGAATACCAAAATCAAAACGGTATTTTTCCAAAATGAAGTCTTTTCTAAACTGAAAATTCTTTTATGAAAAGACATCTAAAACAAGAGTGTGTGTGTATATAGTACTTGAGCAATCCACCAACTATTCTATCCTTTACATTTATCTAAAAATAAAATCTTCTAAAACAAACCTAGACACAAGTCTTCATCTTCTTGAAGTCTTCCGAAGCCTTCTTGACTTGGTCCAAACACCGTGCTAACTCCAAAACTTGACTTTAAATCCTTTGTTGAAGCTATGCACCTACTAAGATCTTGATCATGAATCTGTCACTAATTAAACACAAGATCATTAGTAAACATAACTACATGAGTTGATCATCATCAAAACTAGAGCGATGGGCCTTCGGGCCAACACTTTATTGGTGTATATGCATATTTTTGTATGTACTCAAAAATCAATATAACAAATCAGTCCAGACTTTGATAAATAGATTGACCTTACTTGACATGTTCATGACTCTCATGACTCGGTATCTTTCACATGAAGTGAGGATATTGAAGTGGACAAGTGATATTATGTGGATTAATGACTGCATACATTGTTGGAGTATCCTCACGTGCCTAAAAGTCTCCCAGTATCCAAGTGTCCAACATGTTAAAAACTGAAATATGAAATGCCAGGATAACACCAAGTCCAACATTTAGACAAATTCTAACAAATAAAGAGTGTATTAAGTATAGAAACTATTAGTTCTTTGGAAATATTCATACAACAATGAAAAACATTGAATGAGTGACTATAATCATTGGTACTTCTCAATGATATTTGACAACAGACCATATTCATCAGTGCAAGAAAGCAGTTTCAGAGTTGTAGTAGAAACATATGAAGTATGCACAAAAGTTCCCAAAGGTCTCTGGCAGCTCCCAAAAGATTAGATGACTGGTTCAAGAAATACAATTTACCCAAGAATACAGTTAAGTCAACAAATAGACATACGAAGAACTGAGTTTATGGTTCTCCAGCAAAAGTTAGATAGACATAAAAGAAAATCTCTCTAAAAAATAGCATGAAAATTCAACTTGATCATATACACAGATCGAATTAAGAAGACCAAGAAATAAACCTTTAGATCCCGTAAACTCCCAAAGGTCTCTGGCAACTCAACCAAAAGATTAGCTGACAAATCGATCTGCATCATAAACATACCTAACATGTGAGATATCTGCTGCTTGAGTGCACTAGACCAACAGATTGCTTTCGTAAAGGATCGCAACAAAAATAAGAACAGATCATGCACATCACAAGGAAAATAATACCTCAGTTAGAGAGCAACAGTTTCCAATGGATGAAGGCACTGAGCTTAGCCTACAAGCAAACAATGAGAACATGTCAATGGAAATAAAAAGGAAACTAGAGTTACTATATCCATAACCATACACTGCCTAAATTATTTGGTCATTTTCTGAATACTTTTCCACAATCTGTTTGTTTCCAAAGAAACTGGAGCTATAAAGTACAAAATCGAGCTGTAATGTAGAACAGGAGAACCATTTTAACTTGATATATAAAAATTAGGACTAGGAATTTTACCTAGCTATATGGATCTGATCCGGTCCGGAACCAGATCTGAACCTGTTCTGAACTGAATCCGAGTATTCATGGGCATAGTATGGATTGATATTCTAACCCGATAGAATTTTCAGATCGGGTATGGACCAAATTGGAAATGATGCCGACCCGTCAGAGGTGAATTGAAAGCTGAGCAATGGTAACTATAAACACACCCCAGGGGCCAGTAGAGATGTCTCCTACATTACCCATAATATGTGGAAGTAATGACGTAATTTCATAGGGTTGTTGAGTCTGAATGCTACCTAAAGAACATAAGCCAAATGACGGAACGGGGAGAAAAGGAATGTTTTCAAATATTATCTAATCGCTCGAATCTTTATTGTGAAGTCTGTAAATTATACATCCCCTGACTGAATCACACCGACTTATTTCGATTTTGACCAGGCATGTTAGCTCGGGTAGGATTTAGAGAAACCTACCCCAAATTCATCCTACCCGAACTCAACCTTAACCCCGAACGACATGTGCCTTATTATACTTAATTATGGTTATATTATTGAAGTAAACTAATAATGATATTTGGTAAATCTTAGTTTTTATTTGTAAATATCCATAAATTTGTTATAGATATCTACACAGTTTTACTTTTAGTGTAGTAGTTATGTGGATACAAATTTAAACAGTTAAAGTGAAATATTTATATTTTGTACTCACAAATCACATGTATGAAAATGTCCAAAAGAAATTGAGAACAATAGAGATTTCTTTTGACATTAATAGTTTCCTCCTACCAATAACTATGTTTGAACGATAATTATATTTTTTACTTTATGATATCCAATCAAAATCTCATGTAGAACCAAAACCGAGAACCGACGAACATCAGGTACGGTACGTTTACTTTTTCGTATATCCAAACCCAAACCCAATGGGTAACAAGCATTTGACTCCGACCAAGCTCCAACCCGATCTGATGCCTTACATGTAGGATTTGGGTTAAAGTTTAAAAATGATACCTCTTCGGGTCTGGGTACAGGGTATGGAAAATCCAAATCGACCCGACCCGGAACCAGCCAAATATAAATATATGCAATGATTACAAGGATCCAAAGCAGAATGCAAAGCATGAGATAACATGGGATAGGTGATCCAAAAATACAGTAAGTGTGAAATGACATGTCAAATGGCACCTAAAAATGAATATGAGACTTTCTTTGAAACTTACAAGAAACTTAGAAGGAAACAATGATGATACATTTTAGAAACCTTCTACTAGTAGAATATCTTTTAGACCTTAGTTGAATATAGGGATGATAATGAGTCAGTGCCAAACAAAAGCTAGGGCAAGCCTCAACCCTGACCCCAAAATATTTGGTACTTCAAATTCGACTACAACCCCAACCCTGGTCACAACTAGTTGGCCCTGGCCCAGCCTCAAGGGCCTTGGGGCCAGCCTTGGGCCTTGGGGTCCCAAGACTATTTAGAAATTAGAAAAGAAAAAGGAAACAAGGTATGATTTTTTGGGTTCTCTCAACTCTTCCATCCCTAACTTAATTACAAATGTTTCAAGATCAAAGAAAATCCTTAATCCTTACTTCAACTTTTAGAATGTTAAAATTTGTAAGGTAATACTAAATTGTATGATAATAATAACATCAATTGGAGAATGAGTATATTTGATATTGAATTTGGACTCAAAAAATCGGTCACCTTTGAAGCATGGGCACGGGACACATATACGACACGACACGAACGCGGGTACATAGCAAATCCTTAAAATATAGGATGCAAGGACATAATGATATAACTATGTGTGTCTATATAATATATATAAAACCCCTAAGGTAAGACAAAACAAAAAACAAAATCTTAATACTAAAACTCTATAGCTTCTATCAAAGTAGCAAAATTAAAAAAATGAAAAAAATCTAATCAATACTGATAAAGGCATATTTGTATACATTTTATACTTAATTTGCATATTTGTAGTACATCATTTTTATTTAATTATAGTTAATTGGTGTATTTTTATTGTTTAGAGCGTGGAGGGGCTATGCAAGTCATTTGGTGTTGAGCAAGTGAGTTTGGGTGCAACAAGAGATCGAAATGAAATGAATCTAAGTGTTGAAACAAGTTGAATGAGACAAAACTTAAGTACAAACCAAAACTCTTAAGGATTTTCTCCATCCAAATCCATTTTGAAATCAAAAGAGTGATTGAAAGAAACATGTTGGAGCAATTTAAGGAAATATATTATAAAACATGTTAGGACTCGATGAATTTGGCTCGATCGAGGCCGCCGTGAGGCCGAATTGCGATTTGTCAAATGACCGAGGCGAAGGGGGGTGATTGGAGATACGCCATTATTACATATGAAAAGATTATCATCCTTTTGAATCGAGAGGAATAATCAGGAAGAAGAATGCCTAAACCTACTGTTTAAGCATGCTTGGCTTCAAATATGACCTATTCTTCCAAATGAGAAGAGTAATGAGGCTAAAACCGAAAATTTTGCCTATGTTAGCATCGTGCATTACAATGTCCTCTCATATTCGATCAACTTGATGTCAACTAGAGTCCCAGAAGAAGCAGAGATAAAATCGATTCTGCTTGCGGGGAAAGAGATTTCTGGAGAAGAAATAGTCAGATAAGCTTGTCTTAATGACCAGACCGTTTAATGTGACGTGATCATTTACAGTATATTTTTTTGATCAGAGGTATGGTGTTAAACATGTGAGAGATGATACTTCTTCAAGATTTGTCATTAATCGGCATCATGAGCGTGTCGCCATTTGGATTCGCTAGGCGGTAGGCTCCGTTCGAGTAGACTGTCTCTACCATAAAGGGTCATTCTCACTTGGTTAAAATTTGCCTTTGGTCTTATGTGTCATTACCATAGGTCGCCTGACAGCTAAAACCAAATCTCCTTTATAGAATATCCTCTCTTTGACCTTTTTATTGAAGGCTTTTGAAATTCAGGCTTGATACAGCTTGATGCAATGTTGAGCTTGTAATTGCTTCTCATCCAGCACTTCCAGCTTTTGGAGACGTAGTCGATCATTATCTCCTTCTGTTGCCAGGGCAACACGAAGTGACAGCATTTGTATCTCTAAAGGTGTGACTGCTTCACACCCGTAAACTAAAAAAAGGCACATTGCATGTAGGAGTTCGAACCATCGTTTAGTAGGCTCAAAGACATTCGCTGAGCTTCTCATTCCACTCTCGTTTGTTCGTGAAAATGAACTTTTTGATGAGCTTAATGATTGTCGTATTGAACGCCTCTGCTAACCCATTGGCGGTAGGGTTGTAGGCAGTTGAAACCACATCCTGAATCCGGTACTTATCACAGAACCGATAGAACGATTGGCTTGCAAATTAGAGACCATTGTCATGAATGATCCGTCTGGGAACACTAAATCGGTGGACGACATGATGTTTGATAAAATTGACCACGTTAGTGGTTTTGACTTCAACGAGCGGTAAGTTTCCGCCCGCTTTGAAAAGTAATCGGTTATCGCAAAGATGAAACGATGACCTTTCGTCGATAGAAGACTGATAGGTCCTATAACATCAATTCCCCATGCTTCGAGCGACCATGAAACGACTATGAGGTGGAGTAGCTCTGGGGGTTGGTGTATGAAATCCGCATGGATTTGACATGCCTTATACCTTCTTGCATATTCAACTGCGTCGGCAATCATGGTTGGCCAATAATAGCCAAGTTGGTGCAGTTGGTCCTTAAGCTTCGGACCTGGTTGATGAGCGCCACATATGCCGTCGTGGGCCTCGTTAAGTACTTCTCGTGCCTCCGAACTGTATAAGCAGCGAAGAAGTATAGTTGTATAAACGGCGGTACAGTGTCTTTACCACTGCATCATAGTAAAAACGAGGATATCTTCGTCGAATAGCAGTCACGTCCTTTGGATCGTCGGGTAGTATGCTATGCAAGGCTAGTCAATAATTGGGAATCGCCAGTCCCTCGATTCAAAGTTAGTCGAGGTTGTATGAACTTTGCTAATCTCTAAACCATACTTCAGACAGAAGAGATGACGAGTAGCCACCGTAAGACGATAAGTGGTATGAGCTGGTAAGGTCAATTTAGCCATGAGCGTAGCTAAAGCATCTGCCTTTGTATTATGCAGGCGAGACACATGGCTGATATAGAATCCATCAAATGAGTTGATCAACTTAATGGTTGTATGGTGATAAGGTATCAGGTCTTCATGATGAACCTCATACTCTCCTTTGAACTGGTTGACAATCAATTTGGAGTCACCGTATGCTTCCAAATATTGTACCCCCATTTGTTGAGCAAGTGAGAGGCCATATATTCGGCCACATTATTGGATCATAGTTCCGTTAATGAGAAGGCACGAGGCAGAACATGATGATGCGGGGAGCCAAACACCACCCCTACTTCAGCGACAACCTGTCCTATAGGGCCCATTCTTTATGCACCATTAAAGAACATCTGCCAAACTTCATCTTCTGAGGTCTTGTTGACTTCAATAACCTCGTCTGGTATGTCTTCATGGAGTTTTATAGTTTCTGGGACAGGATGAGCTATCAGAAAATTTGCAAGAGCCTAGAAGGTCATGTCATATTAGGACAGCAAGATAACCCGATTAGCTAACCTGAAGTTCAAGTACCCAGGCTTTGTCAGGAAAAGCTGCAAAGAATTGGCTCTGGAAATGACATGTATGATTTGACAACCAAAAAATGCCGTGTCTTCTGGACGGCCAAGATGAGGGCAAGACATTCTTTCTCAAATGGGTTTTAACGACTTTCGGCCCCGATTAAGGTCTTTCTTAGATAATAGATAGCTTGCTCGAAATTATCATCATTCTTTTGTGCTAGCAGAGTGCCTAAAAAATGGTCTATAGCTCTAGCTCTCACATAAAGTAAGAACGGCTTTCCCGAAATGGGAGCTACCAGAGCTGGAGGCTTGGTGAAGTATTCTTTGATGTCCTCAAAAGCCTTTTGGCAAGGATTATCCCAGACAAAGGAGACACCTTTCTTCATTAACCGCGTGAACGGTTGGCAACGACCCGAGAGATTTGTGATGAATCTTCTGATATAGATAAGCCTGCCTTATGGACCTCTAAGCTTTTGAGGTTTCTTAGGGGTTGCATGCTCTGGATAGCTTTGACCTTGTCGGGATAATATGAATTCCTTTGGATGTGACGATAAACCCAAGGAATTTGCCACTTGACACTCTCAGGAATGACTTTGTTGGGTTCATTTTTAGATGATGAGCCCGCATGATGTCGAACATCATTCTTAAGTCATGGAGGTGGTTGCCTTTGCTGTGACTTTTGACTGTAATGTCGTCAACGTAACATTCCACCGTCTTCCGAAGATGATCATGAAAGATCATGCTCATGGCAGTCGCACCAGCGTTCTTCAAGCCGAATGGCATCACTGCATAAAAGTATACCCCTAACGGTGTTCGGAATGACGTATATTTTTCGTCTTCTAGATACATCTTAATTTGGTTGTACCTTGAAAAGTCATCCATAAAAGACATCCTTTCGAAACCGGATGTGTTGTCAATCATGACGTCAGTGATGGACAACGAAAATGCGTCCTTAGGACAAGTTGCATTAAGATCACAGAAGTCGATGCAAACTCTCATCTTCCCATTCTTTTTTAGAACAGGGACGATGTTAGCAACTCAATCTGGATGTTGTTCCTCTCGAACGAAGCCACATTCGATGAGTTTGTGAACTTCGGTTTCGTTACCTCCATGATGTCAAGCCAAAATCGTCGTTGTTGTTGCTTAACCGTTTAGCATCCGATTTGATGTTGAGATGATGCATGGCCACTAGTGAGTCAAGGTCGGGCATGTCTTCATAGCTATAAGCGAAGACATTAATATACTCTTGTATAAGAGTTATAAGGTCTTCTCTTTCGGTTGGCGCGATAGGCTTTCGCTTATAGAGATGAGCTTTGGGTGAGCTTGATCACCTACATCGACTTGGATCACTTTATCTTCGGTAGGAGATTCACGTTGTTCAAAGCGCTTCTCCCATTGAAGATTAAGTTGTTGAGCTCAAGAATCGGTGTCGAACAGCTCAATATTTTCATCTTGCTCCACCTGACTGAATGACGTCATATTGGCGAAGAGATTTTTGAAGGCTACCCCGGTATTAACATCTAATTCCCAGTTAGATGAACTTGTAGAATGTGATGGTGGAGACTCGTCAGTATCTGAGTCAGATTGAGCGGGTGGGATAACATATCCCAACCCCCTATGTCTGATCATAGTAGTTGGTTGGCTTTTGCTTTTGGTACAAAGGTTGCAGAGGGATTTGTCGTCCCTTTCCAAAATGCAAGCCATCTCCATGATGTAAGTTGTATCCCATTCTTCTCATCATACGGTGCGCTAACCGTGCATAATGAAAGAATTATGGAGGCTCCAAGTCTTCATCTAAGTCTTTGAACGCGGTGGTCTGAGGCAGACTCTGCAAAATATAATTGGCAACTGGTTTCTTTTGGATGGAAGGACTACAAAAACAGATCCTTCGTTATCCTCTACATGCATGCATACCGTGTTTGACCCTGCAGAGGCATATGTAAGAAACTATTATCAGCAGAATTAAATACATCATCAAGACTCAGAAAATAATCAAAAGCAACATCTTCATTGATGACCCATTCACTTTCATTATCGGTGAGATTATTACATTCAGGATCATTCAGATATGCTACAATTGGCTCTAAGGCAAAAGTAGCAGCGTGTCTTCTTCAGATTCTAAATATGCCTCATTGCCGCTGTCGACATCTTCCGGCCACGATTCTTTGCATACTTCATCAATTTCTCAGTAGAGGAGAGATTTCGTAAAGTAGTTATCCACTCCTTTGAACGGCTGCATTTCGGCGAACACTGTTCGGACCATGGCATATCATCCACATACTTAAAGCATTAGTGCAGAGTGAAAGGAACGACCAAGTTGGCATGGATCCAGGGTCGTCCGAGCAAAGATTGTAAGATGTGTCAGCATCAATGACGTAACACGTCACTTCTGATTTCAAATCTCTAATCTAGCATCGGAGATGAATCTTGCCCAGAGGATGACTACCTTCGGTATTGAAGCCGTATATTATAGTCGTTGCCGACAACCTGTTCAGCGAGATACCGAGC
This sequence comes from Agave tequilana, assembly GCA_038442645.1. Classification (NCBI taxonomy): domain Eukaryota; kingdom Viridiplantae; phylum Streptophyta; class Magnoliopsida; order Asparagales; family Asparagaceae; genus Agave; species Agave tequilana. Next base: position 59,223 of record JAVJIF010022003.1, on the reverse strand, counting down.
AAGGAGAGGAGTCTCTTTAGGATGATGCTCAGAGCAGACCCCAGATCAACTTGGATCCTTTCGATGCGTGTGGAACTGATGCACCCGGTATAGTATAAAGGCCGATCATGCTTATTGTCTTTGAGGAGCATGTCCTCTGAGGTGAAAATGATGGAAGGCACTTGTTGCTGTACTAGATGATATTAGGGACATGGAACTCCGTTGTTACCCGTAGAAATTGCTGGCACTTGTGTCAAGAAAAATTCTGAGTCAGCAACACATCCCTGAGTGCCTCTCTTGTTTCCTTTGAGAGGCGAAGCAAGCAGCTCATGTGGATTGATATGAGCTGAGATATTGGCGAGTTGTGCCAATATGTCGAAGCAGAAAGGGGCTTTACGTCCCTAAGAGGGAGTCTTCCTCAAAGCTTTGTCGAATCGAACCTCCTTTTGCTTCTTTTTGTCCAGTGGTGGATTTGATGCCAAAGGCTGGACAGATGCAGCTACTCCCGACATCGTTGGTTGTTGTGTCTGTCGGTGGTCTGTTTGTACTGTTGTAAGTAATGTTTGCCAGACCGAGTGCCTACATGCTAAAAGGTAGCAGGCTGCGCCGCTAAGGTAAGCTTTTCTTCCTCAGAGTCACTGAGAGAAGCTATTGTCACAGCAATGTCATTGTTTGCAAGGGAGACGACATTGCATGACCTGCCCTTGAGCTTGGGCTTATTGGATTCCCATTCTCATCTTTATCGATATCTGGGTAGACCTACATGATCTCCCCAGCCTTGGTTGTCATTGGAACAAAGCCTTTAGCCTCTTGCTGTTCCGCCAGTGAATTGATCACCGCCAGTCGTGCCTTGAGAAACGGAGCCAGTCCATCTGGAATAGTTACTTTTGGGAATGTCCTGAAGTTGAGAGTTCACCATGTTGGTGGTGACTTTTTTTTGTTCTGACTTCAAAGTCAGAACACCAGCATCCACCAGTGCTTGGATCTTATCCTTAAGGACAAAGTATTTGCTAGTAAGATGGTGCACCATCCTGTGAAAGAGACAATAGTTGGGGTCGCTTGTACTCCAACCTCGTCCAGGCACCGAACTTTCGGTAACTTGAGCTTGTTACTTTTGTTGAGTAGGTGGAAGATTGTCACCATCTGTTCATTCTTAAAGGAGTATTATTTCTGTGAAAACCTGCACTCTTGGTTGTCGCTGGCATTTGCTCTTTTTATGCTTTGGCGGAGCTTCCCCGGACAACTCTGTCGCTATAGTTTCTTACCCTTTGGACTGGGAAGACTGGGTAACATCTCGTCCCTTGTTGTTGACCACCCATTTATTTTTGGGCACATATGATTCAAACTTTTTTGCTTCTCAGCTATATCAGCTTGATCAACAAGCTCTTTTCAAGTTTGGGCTTTGACATCCCCCATGCAAACCTTCACCTGGTCGAGAAAGTTATGCATGCATGTCTGGAGCATGATGGGTAAAGGCATTCCTGCAGGACACATGAGAGAAAGGTTTTAAAACTTCTTTATATAATCCCGTACAGATTCTCCCCTTTTTTGGACTGTGGAGAAAAGATTGTCCATGATCATCTTGATATCATCCTCATAAAACTGAGATAAGAACTGGGTTTCCAAGTCAACCCAAGAATTAATGGAGTCAGCGGGAAGGCTCCCGAGCCAGTCAAAGGCTACCTCCTTGAGAGTGCCAATAAACAGTCTGGCCATGATTGCATCATTATCTATTACGTTACCAGTTTGCGACTGGAAGTAATAGATGTGCTAGTTAGGTGTGCTCTTGCCATCGTACGTGTGCAACATATGTGGCTTGAACTTTGGTGAATATGGCATTGAATCCTATTCCAGCGGGTAAGGACAAGTAATCCCCACTTTCTTCAATTCATCCCTTTGAGCTAGGGATTCAATCTGAGCTTGGATGCATTTGAGGATATCGGCACCAATTGAAGAACTTTCTTTTGACTTTTCAGTCTTTAGATGTTCATTGTTGAGGTTACCCTCATCATGGTTGCTACCAGTGGTGTCGTTCCAGTTTATCAAAAGTTGAGCCAACATTTGCTGAATGTTGTCCAAGGCTTCTTGTTGAGCCTTGGAAGTTTGCTCCTGAGCTTCCATGCGACGACGGAGATCATCATCGTTGTTATTATCAGCTATGTTGGCCGACACTCTCCCTATCTGCATAGAGCCGAGGATGGCAGAGAAGGCGTAACCACTGGCTTCTCCTTCATCGTCGGATCATTGAAAAAGATGCCTCAATGATTTTGGCAACAGGACGCCTACTGTCGAGGAAGAAGGTTGATCATAACTGAAGGATATTATTACCCTAGAACAAATACCATGAAAGGCATCCTCCGCATCCAACATATCTAACTTAGGCCAGGGCTATAGTCAGAGTCTAGAGAACCGAGAGGGAGAATAACCCCTTTCTTCTTCGAGGTCGAAGCAGATCTCGTCCTCTATATATCTTGTTGACAGAGGCGCAGGGAGGTTTGGACCTTCGTTGTCATCTTCTTCCGAGTTTTGGGTTTCTCAGAAGTTCTGATTGATGATCAGTTGAAGACCAATTGCTGAGTTGGAAGAGTAGGGATGCCCAAATGGCAGTGAATGGAATGGACTGACACTAATTGGCATCCCGCTTGTCCACTTTGGGAGGGCGAGATGTGAATCGGCTATTCTGAGCGGAGTTTTCGCTTGTTGCTCAGAAAATCCCGTAAGTCAGTATTAGTCGGGTATAGCCGGTCCAACACGGAGACTCGTAGAGACTAAGAGCTAGCATATTTAGGTTTAAAAGCCCTAGGCTAAGCCCTAAAGGCTCTCTTCTTAGCTACAGGCGAAGCTAGAATAGCTTCGCTGCAGCACTTAGCTCCGCAGTGCGAAGCTTTTGTAGCACAAACAGAGATAGCTTTAGCTTCGCTGAACGAGGCGAAGCTAACATAGTATCGTGCTGGTGCTTTCAGTGAAACTACACTAGCTCCGCTCTGCGGTTGGGTTGATTCAGCACTCATAGTGCTTTTGCCTTAGCTTTTTTGAGAACTATCTCAGACATCTTAGCCTTGCGGCTAGATGAGGTGGGAATAGCTTCCCCAAAGCTAAGAGAGGAGAATTATCTCTAGTCTGGTGCGAAGCAATATTAGAGGCTGCAGTGAGCTCAAAAAGAGCTAAGTTAGTCTCACTAGGGGAGACTGAAGTTTGTCCGCGCTGAACCTTAACTTTGCATGGAGCTGGCTGGATCTTGCAAGAGACTGAATAAGCTCGCGCGGAGCTAAGTTGGTCTCAGCAGAGATTAATTTTGGCTTTCAAGTCTTGTTCATAGGAGTTTTGGCCATCTTCCGGTGCTTGCACACGTTGACAGGGCTTTGACCGCCCTCAGAAAGAAGTTGCTCAAACATCTCTTGGTAAAAATGAATGACCAAAGTTTCACCAACAGTCTCAGTGATTTGCTCGTCGCATTGCGACACTGTCTTCTTATTGTCGAAGAAGACCGTTCCCAGCGGTATCACCATCTTGTTTTCCATTAATTTGTTTGAAGGGAAAAACTTAAAAAATTTTGAAGAAAATTACAAATAATTTAAAAGAAAATTACAAGAACTCTCTTCTCAGAGTTTCTAAGAAGTGTGTCGATGGGAGTCTGGTCAGCACGCGACCACTTTCCCGTTGACGATGCGAGCGAACAGATCTCGAACTCTGTTGCCTAGGAATTCCCTCTCGCCTTATTCTAAAAATCCTTTGCAAGTGGAAGATCGTAAGAAATTAGGACCCTGAAGTAGAGAGTCGAGTCTATGAAAGCTTGGAAGAGCCTAAAAGTTCAACTTTTCTTTCTCTCTCTAATTTTTCTCCTCTTTTGTTTAGCCTCTGAACGGGCTATGTATAAGCTTCAGAGGAGCATAACTCCCCCTAGAAAATAGCATGGATTGATATAATTTGCCTAACTTCGCACCCAAAGTTAAAGAAAGCTGCAGCGAAGCTAACTGAGAGCTTATGCTTAGCTAACTCAGCCAGTTGGCTCTTGAACTCCTCCATTATCTCCTCTTAATAAGGCATAATGGGCCTCATAATGAAGAGACCATTGGATACCCATTTAAAGTGGGGGGAGTCAGCCCCACTAACTTAATGTGTAATTTACCCACTAACTCCCCATTGGGATTTGAAACGGTCCAAGAGACCAACAGCTCATGCGGAGCTAAAGTTTCATGTGAAACAAGCTCGCTGCGGAGCTAAACAAGCTCGCTGCGGAGCTAAACAAAGCTTCAAGTGAAGCTATCTTCAGGGCTTATGCGAAGCTAACTCGGAAGCTTCAGGCGAAGCTAACCCACTGCGGGGTTGAAAAGCGAAGCTCGCTTTGATATAGAGCTAGCTCAAAGCTTCATGTGAAGCTAATCCTTAACCAATCTTTTGGCCAAGCTTTAACCATCTTCTGGCTTATTGATCACTTATCTGCAACCTGTCTTTTAGAAGTGTCGACTGGTTAGACATTGTTCAGCTAATCTGAGAGCAATCCAGGGTCTTATTTTTCGGAGTGTCAACAATAACCCACAACTTTTTCTAGATTAGATACTCCAACTAGATAAGTACTTCACATGGTACGAACTCATTGAGCTTAAGAAAGTTAAATTTGCCACAATGAAGCTGTCTGGTCAAGCTGACTGACCTAGAGAACAGATGCGTAGCCCGAGTTCAACCACTGATTGGCACATAAGATAGGATGAAAGATGAGTTACAAATAACGTACCATCATCGTTTAGTGCCCATCTTATGGACAAGTGGCATCAATACACTCAGGACAACAAATCGACAAATTTAATAAGTTTCTCATCAGGTGCAATACCCTCAACACTGAGGAACAAGCTCAAACCCTTTCTAAATTCAGAACCAGACTTAGAGAAGACTTGCGAACCGAACTGTTAGCTAGAGGAGTCAACAAGTTAGAGGTAGCCTACACGTTAGCTCAAGATCTAGATTCTCTTAGGTCTAACTACAACACTAGAAGTTTTGATTCAAAATGAGTGTATCTGGAACCTCCTTTCCCAGTTCAATAAATCTAGCACCCTATCCTCCTCCCGAAAGAATACTTTCAAGAACAAAAATAGAGATGACCGTAGCAAAACTTTCGAACAAAACTGTTCCAAAATTAGTGCTTCCACCAAGTGGTATATATGTCAATGTTATGGGCACGTCGCAGCTAACTGTGGTAGTGAAATTAATATCACCTTTATTGATGGAGTTCCCATAGAAGCTCTTGATTTCTGCCTCCGAGAATTTTATATATCACCTGAATTTAGATGAAAGCGACGATTCTAATTATGACCAAGAATGTTTTGAACTGTATTCGATCCGTACCTTCAAATTACATATCTAATATCAGGTGTGCATTCTCACAATATGAAGAGAAGGACGATTGGAGAAGAACTGCTATCTTTCACACATTCACGAAGATTGGGGAGAAGAATGAAAAAGTGATAGTGGATCAACTCCGCGGCCCTTGATTTTTGGTATTGTTATATTGGAACCGGAAACATCAAACATTATCAATTGTTTCATCTTGGTTGTATCTAACAATGTTAGTATTTTCTCAATCATATCAGTAATATCATATCATTTGTACATATCAAATATCGAATTTCAGGCAATATTTCCTGCCATGATTTAAAGAAATGCTCACCGACATACTCTCTGAACTAAAATAGAAAAAACTCGAATAGATATACAGGAATTCTCCTCCAACTCCAATATTACCAGGACTCTCAAATTTTAGGTTTTTACCATTTAGGCACTTCTCGGACGCTCCAAGACACTTTAAATAATAAACTATGTCAATATTTTTGTTACAATCTTGGAACTTTTGTGTACAAAATACTAAACTAGATTGTATCAAATAAACATACGGAGTTTATTTTGTTGAATTCTGAGCCAGTTTTTTTAGTTGATTACCATAATAGATACACCGCTATATACATAATTGCATGTATATCTACGAATTATAACATTGTTCTTTGTCCACCTATGTCCCTTGTCACTTGACACCTATGCCCCTTGTCACTTGCCCATCTAATATTTTTCTTCTCACCGTATCTGCTATCAATCTAAAAACTTTAACTGGGTTTAGATACTAAGACTTAGAACAGTAACTCAGTGCAAACAGACGTGTCATATAAAAGAGCTAGGCTTATGGAGCATGGATGATTTCCAACACTGGTAACATGGCTGACTTCCAATAGTCTAGCAGAGACATCATAACTTCTTTTCTTTTTCTTTTTCTTTTTCTTTTTCTCTCCCTTTCTCTTTTTCCTTTTTCCTTTTTCCTTTTGTGTGAGTCCACGTGTGCGTGTGCATAACTAAACACAGATAAGCATGCCAGACAATAAGGTGCATATTCAGCTTACACATGAATGTGGACAATACGTCCTACACCTGGGCTTTCTGAAAAGGAATTATTTGTAAATATAACAAGTCCAAGGATATGATTGTGATCTTCTTAAAAAGTAAAAGTGAGGTTCCATTAAAAAAAACATACTCCTTTCACCAAGCATAGTGTCTGATTTTATAGTCATTTTTTCACTATGCAGATCATTGAATGCAAGAGTTTTCCCATCTAAATTGGCAAATCATCTTGAGCATTAACTGATGCCCTAAAACATTTAGAGAAATTTTTTTGAAGCATATCAGTTTTCTTTCTAAATATGAATATTTTTTCCCACTTATGCAATCACCATCAGCCTTCAATAGAAGATTTTATCCTCTCTTTAGACACCACCTCAGCCATCAAGTGGTCTTTCTTACTTAAAATGAGCTACCCTAATTTCTTTTCTCTGCTGCCAATAATTTCCATTGGAATACTCTTCAACTATCAATTGCAAGTGAGAGATGCAACAACAAACAAAAAAATTAATTAAATAACTACAGCAATCATAAACATTTATGCTATGGGTTAAGCCTATTATTAATGAAAACAAAAAATGATCATCTACTTATGTGGCCAAGGATGCTTAAAACATTAATTTACTTTAGAAGAGCAATAACAAAAATAATGACCGTTCCAACACACTACCTATTGTTGTTTGCTTTCAGAGTTTGAAGTTGATTCAACAACCCTAATTCATCTGGTAAGCTTGTCAGCTTGTTGTTTGAAATATCCAGCTGTCTGAGGGAAGTCACAGTGCCCAGAGCAGATGGCAAAGTAGTCAAACTGTCAACAAGAATTGCAACGAACAACTTTACTATCTTTATCACCAAAAAAAAAAAAATCCAATCATCCATATAGTTCAAACTTAAGATGCTAAAAGGTATGCAAAGGACTATATATAAACTTTGCTTTAGCACTTGACCATTTTCATCTTTTTAATCACTTCTACTAATTATAAACATTAGCAAAAAGATGGTTTTATGGACCTCAACATGGGTTTTTTTTTTTTTTTTTTTTTTTTTTTTTTTTTTTGGGGGGGGGGGGGGGGGGGGGGGGGGGGGGGTGGTGGGGGGGGGGGGGGGGGGGTGTGGGGGGTGTTGGACAAAGAAAATGCATCTCAAATTAAACATGCCCATACACAGGCCCACAACTACCGACTAGCAAAAAGACTGAATATGGGCCTCAACATAAGAAAAATAATTTTAAAAAATGTATTCCATACCATATGCGCCCCCACAATCATCCCCCACACAGACAAACTAGCAAAAAGACTAAATATGGGCCTTACATATAAGAAAAAGAATAAGAAAATGCATTCAACATCATACGCCCCAAAACAATGCATGTGTGTGTGTGGTGCAAGCACAAGCAAAAAAAGAAAAAAGCTCAAATGCCAACACAAGAAAAAGGCTACGAAGAAAATGCATTCCATACTATACGCGCTCACATACCTATCCCTACACAGTACGCATCCACACACAACCCACACCCACCCCCCCCCCCCCCCCCCACCCCCCCCCCCCCCCCCCCCCCACCCCCCCCCCCCCCCCCCCCAAAAAAAAAAAAAACACACACACACACCAACCAAAAGAAAAAACAAAGAAAAAAAATAGCTAATAACAACACCGCACGCACAAAGAAAAAACCACCACCAACCCCCACAGACATGAATACGAGTCCAACTACGGAGTTTATATTATTAACTCCTGATTATAGAAAGTAACACCTTCCCACCATGAAGTTCACAACTCACAATTTTTGTAATACGAATAAAGTGAGAGCCAAATAATCGGAGCCCGCTACTTTAAAGAAAAAAAACTAGTGGAAAAAGGTATAAATCTACTTTCTAGATTTAATATAAAGTTTTTTATTCAAGCTTCGATTGTGTTGTGGTAACATTCTGCACTTTTCTTCGAATGCATTAAGTATTAAGCTGACCAGAGTGACTGGCCACTGCTTAATTCCATATGGCAAGTAGAACTAATGAATGGTGTGGTATGGAGTAAATGAATTGCAATTTCAAGTCAAAAGTATTATACACATCTTAAAAATGTTATATACTATAATTTAGCAAGTACAAGTAATCAGTAAATAAAATCATCTCTCTAAAAGAGATTGTAACCGATGCATAAGGAAGGACCCTCCAAAATCTATCATTGCTCTTAAAAGCAAATACTTTAAAGCACATGTTGTTCTACCACCTATTTTCCCTATCTTCTTTTTTTAATATTTTATTCATAATTTAAACTTTCTACATATCCAAAAAAAAGTAAACATGAAGACAAAAGGAAAAAAAACCTAGAAAATGTTGCATCTCTCCTCCTCGTTGTCTCCAATGAATTATCCCCCCCCAAAAAAAAAAAAAAAAAAAAACTTCCTCTTCTTTCTTTATCGCCCTCCCTCACGGCTGAGCTCTTCTTTATCTGTCTCTCAAAACAAATTCTCTCCTCCACCCACCCACTCAAACCCAACTCTTATGAAGATGCTCTAGTTCATTGTCTACAATGTTCCGACTTCTTCTTTATTCCATTTGTGATGTCATCGTCTTCTTCTTTATTCCGTCTATGATGTTTATTACGTAAGAGATCACAACAAATGTGATAGGGCTTGTTCTAGCATTTTCGGTTATTGAAAGGTTTATAGCCTGGTTCTAACTTGTGATTTTTTGCAATGCAGGAGCGTGGGAAAAGAAGTTTAAGAGCGTATAGTTTTGAGTTCATACTCAATAGTATCTGTGCCCTCACTATTGAGATTCTATACGACTCGTGAATATGCATTGTTAACGAATATTTCCACTTTTTTCAAGTTTTTTTTCTTTCTTTTTATCAATTCTTTAACTTCTTTCTTATCAAAAAAATTTCTTCTTTTCTTTGTTTTATATTCTTTTTTCCTTTGATTTTTATACTTTTATTTTTTGCTTTTCGTATATTCTTTGTTTTTTTTGTCTCTCATTTTTCATTTCTTTTTTTATACAGTCCATTAAACCTTTTTTAATTATTTCTTTGATTTTTATCTTTTTATTATACTTTTATCTTATTATTTTGTTTCTTTCATTACATAAAATTTTCCTTTCTATTTTTGACCTATTTTTTTACTTTATTTTAATTTTGTTTTTTTTTCGAATTTTTTTCTTGTTATTTCAAATTCTTTTTGCTTTTGTTCTTTCTTCTCTTTCTTCACAAATTTTTTATTTTAGGTTTTCATGTTTCTCTCTCTTTTTTTTTAATTCTTTCTTTTTCCTGCATATTCTTTTATATTCTTTATAGTTTTTGGATATGTTCAACTTTTTATTTAACTCATCTTTTTTTTCAATTTTTTCTTTTTTAATTCATTCCTTATTTTTCTTAATCTCCATTTTTTTCTCATTTTTCTTTCTTTATTTTCAAATTTTTACTTTTTTATTTTTTATTTTTCGATTTGGTACTACTTTTTTCTTCTTTTTTGTTTTGTTTTGTTAACTTTGACTACTTATTTCTTATTCTTTCTTCTCATGATTTTTGGGCTCTTTTTTCCTTTCTCTAATTCTTTCTTTCCTTTTTATTTCTAATTTTTAACATTTTTATTTTGCTTCTACTTTTTTGCTTATTTTATTATTTTGTACTGTTTTATATTTCAATTTTTTACCTTTTCTTTTCTTTTACAAGATTATTTTTTTGAAGTTTTTTATTTATTCTTTAATCACTCTTTTATTTCCTTCTAGATTTTCTATATTTATTATATTTTACTTTTTTATTTTCTCCGTAATTTTTCTTGACTTCTTTGCAATTTTATTCAACATATTTCAAAATTATTTCTTTCTTTTTTGTTCAGATTATTTTCTTTGTTTTATTTGTTTACTTTTGTCCTATAGTTTTTTCTTTTCTTTTCTTTTCTTTCTTTTCTTTTCTTTTCTTTTCTTTTCTTTTTTCGATTATCTCTCTTTCTTTTGCGAATACTATTCTACTTTTCCATTATTTCTTCTCTTTTTTCTAAACCTTTTATTTTATTTCTTCCTTATTCTTTCACTTCTTTTCTTCCTATACTTTTTCCTTTCTTTTTTTAGTTTTATATTTTACTTCATTTTTTTTATCTTTATATTCTGATTATGTTCTATTTTGTAATTCTTTCTTTTCCTTTTTAAATATTTTTACTTTTTAGTAGATTTTTTATTCTTCCTTTTTTTCTCTATTTTTATTTTCATTGAAATATTATTTTCTTCTTATTCAATTGTCTATCCTTTTTTTTTTTTTGGATAAAAATAGATATTATCTTATGTTGATGATAATTATAAATTTTCTGAATAAATATTTCAAATAAAAATATAAAATAGATCACCATATCAAATTAGGGATTGTTAAACTAAACAAAAAACTTCATGTGCATCACACGTTCTCTTTTCTAGTATATTAGTTTCAATATTTGTTTATATTCATTTTAAACATGGAACCTGACAGTGTTTGGTTCTTAAATTGAATGGCCTATTATGCAACAACAGTTACAGGATCTGGAATCAACTCATAATACACCCAGCTCAACTCAGAGGTACTAGGTTAGGCCTATTTGCTACATAAAGAAAATTAATCAAAGTCTTAGGCATTTAAAGTAAGTATCCAGACATGACAATAGGAAATTATTGAGTGAATTCTGTTTGAATGGAGCTCCAACCAGTCAATGCCATCAAGCTGATTGAGCTGGATGCTAGCGACTCAATAAGGATTCACTTATTTGTTTGCCGTTCAGGTAATAAATCAAGTTCAACTATCTGCTACCTTCAAGAATCATGTGGCAGCTGCTACCTAGCTGACTCAACTCAAGGCAGATATCAAGTTTTGTTTGGATCCTGTGACTACTAAATAGGCTCTAAGCTTGAGAGACAAGTGATTCAGAACCTGTAACAATTTTGGCAATCCTATTTTGCATCTTAAAGATCATTTGAAAGATATTTGCAGAACTCGATCATAACAGACTCAATTAAAGTATTATCAACAGTCTATTGAGTATCAAAATCAAATTCATATACTTGTTTAATAATTATCAATAATATAAGTTTGATTCTACATAACAGAACTAAGATATTGCCATTCAATCCTAAGGGAAGAAAACAAAAGTTTCTGTACAGAAACAAGAAATTAGCATATAGTACCACTGTAATTTCGTAAAATATGAAGAATCAATTCATCAGTTTTGCCTTCTAAAGTCCCAGTTTCTGACACAGCTCATTGTTCTAGGAACTTACGTGCTCCATGACAACCCATGATCATATTCCAGTCTACTAGATGACTGTTTCTACTAAAACAGAATTGATAAATTTGTACTTATTCGGCAATAGGTCAAGACTAAAGATTTTTTTTTAAGCCGGGTTAAGAATAAAGAGATAACCAGTGTTACTTTTTGTAGGCAGCTTAAGTAAATCCTTTTACACTTTTTTTTTTTTTTGGTGTTGTTTTGGGTTGGGGGGGGGGGGGGGGGGGGGGTGTTGGATTTTTGAGAGAAAAGTCAACATATTCATTTGATGGCTTTAGCCCAGGTTAAAAGATAATCCGAGGTGTAAGGTGGGTTCGCAAAAGCATCGTTAGCCGGGTTAGCATCATTTAACCCACGGGCATGGTTATTTTAACTCATTGATAAAGAAAACTAGTTTGCAACATAAATCCAGGTTAAACTCTCTTAACCCCCACTTGGCTGTCTTGCTAAATGTGACCTTAGTGCCAATGGGACAAGTCCAAGATTTATTTGAAGATTTTTCTATGCTAATGATTCTAAGCTCTCCTTCCAAGCTAATGGTTTGCTCTTAAATGACCTAGACCTCTTTCCTTGTTTATCAACCTTCAGACACAATAGTCAAAGTTGAAAAACTTCTTTAACTATGAATTCGATTAAGAAATAACTAACATCAGTATGGTAAGTATAAGATGGTACTTACTCGTTTTGGCTCAGAGATAGAACTGATAAAGACTTCAAAGATGATAAATTTTCCCAGCTAATTCTCTCATCCAAGATATGATTAGCATTTAGGAACAGTTTCTACAAAACACAAACATTAAAAGGGTCGGTAGCATCTTTTCTTTACATTTTGACAGGCAGAAATATAGGATCATATTCTACCGAGAATTAATGTAAAATAATCAGGTTCATAATTGTGAAGCAGCGCTATATGAAAATTAATCAAGAAAAATAGAAATTACAAGGCAATTACATTTAAATATTTCAGAGAGCAAATTTTGGGTGATACTTCTAGAATAGAATTTTGCTGAGGTCCAATACTCTCACAGATGGCCCACAACTCCAAACTTCCTCAGGCACAACCTGTCAATTGAAAGGAGCAAGCACATAAGATTTTTCCACAACTTGTCCAGATTATAAGTCATATGAAAGACGACCCAGCCACCCCAGAAGCAGGCTACTTATTCGGAATACCGCAATGGAATAAAACTTTCCCTGAACCAAGCTGAACTAAATTCTGTAAGTCTTGTTGTAGCACAGTGGTAAGTGAAACCTCTTTGCAGTCGGCAAAAAGTTAGGGTTTTAAATCCCATTTGCACCAGGCTACGACCTATGTTCCAAAAAAAAAATGCCTTCAAATATAGAAACACTAAGAAAGACAGTAAACAAAATTGCACTATTGACATTGAAAGAGTTCTGCTAACCCACCCCCCCCCCCCCACCCCCCCCCCCCACCCCCGCAACCCACACAGGTCCACAGTACTCTAGCACACACCTGTTCTTATGAAAAAGGAAGAGAGTATTAGTAAAGCTGAAATAATTACTATCGGGGGGGGGGGGGGGGGGGGGGGTGGGGGGGGTGGGGGGGGGGGGTGGGGGGGAAGATAGTTCACTGGGTGTACAACAATATGATTTAAAATTTACCAAACTTTTTTGCCAAGAAAAGAGTCATAGCTAGCTCTTAAATACAAGGATCTTTTCTTTTCTTTCATTTGTTTAAGGTGCCAGCACAGATATAACAAACTAGAGTTCAATGGTAAAATTCCTTAGAAAAATACCTTCAAGCCACACTCTGAGAGGGCTACCACTCCAGTTATTTTCCAACGATCTGTATTACTTATTGTAGGCTTATAAACTGTAACAGGATTAACACTCTGGTTCTTCTTGGCATCTCTGGTGATAGGACCATCCTGTTCAAGGATGATGCGATGTTAAAGGCAACAGGTTGGGCTTATAAATAAGAATGTACGAATAAAAAGGAAAAAAAAGGATCATCTACTACTGTCCATACCCATGGCAATATAACAGTAAAAAAAATAACCATAATGGATGGAAATATAAATGCATACAACATACAGGCATCTGAACTTCAAAACAAGGAGTAAAGTGAAAATTTAGTAAACCATACTGCGCCAATTTAGGTCAGTTAGAACTAAAGTGCTGTGCTTATTGACTGGATCATGATGCAAATTCAGGATCAGGGAAAAATGTGAGTTGGTTGGTTTAGATATATCTTGGTGAACTAAGTTAATCATGAGATATAACCAATATTAAGCTGAATAATTAAATCTTGGAAGAGGATAATTCAAATGCAAATTTGAACCAAACCCAAGAAGAATCACTGAACTGTTACTCTTATTTTGCCTCGACATTGAACACAATCCCCTGCTTGCTCACTGGTTGAATGAGCTTAAAAACCATAAGATCTGCTTGACTGCATAAGATCTTTCCACTACCACTTAGATTTGTATGGAGGGGTACCCAATACATCTGGTGGATTAACTAATATGCCCGCCACCGCCCCCTGTCACTGGGCATATAAACCAAGGCACACGTTTGAAGGGTAGGTCTCCCAAGTTTAGGGTTTGTACAATATTGTCTCATACCAGTTCAAGCTTAATCAATTTCTAATTGGTCATGCAATTCTCTATTGACAACCATGGTAACAAGGTATGAAATATTGTCCGATGCTGATATTTATGCCCGATCCCGTTATTGCCTACGAACAATATGACCGAGACGATACCAATATTGCCGACATGACAAGCTGAAACGGCCAATAAACAGCCGAGATTGTCGATTCTGATACTAGAAGCCTATGGCCGATACCAATACCGGTATCTAGATTTCAAACCATGCATGGTAACTTTTGCTAAGAATTCTTCTGCCAAGAAGAAGATGAAATTCTTATTACATCTTAGAAACTTGTTAGGAAAACCCTGCAACAGGAGAGTTCCAAAGAATCCATGTTTCCACTATTACTCCACTGAAATTTTAATATCGCGTGTCATAAATCAACATTAAGTAGCAAGATATAGAAATTACCCCTTGGTGTAGACCTTGAGTGGCAACTAACATAACTTTGGAACCATGTCCAATTTGCAATGCCTTTAAGCTCATAGTATCTGTGAGAACTTTCCCTGCGACATGTAATGGTAAATTATTTAGCATTCTACAAATCTCATTATTTCAAATACACTGCACAAAACCATGATAAGAAGCCTTGTCATTACACAAACATAAAATAACAAGTGTAAGGAGGGAGTTCATCAAAGAACATACTGAACTTCTTTTATTTTATTTTATTTTCCGCTCCCCTCACAATTTCCCATCTCGAGCTGTTTAAGCCCTTCAAATTGATATGCCAACGCCAAGAAAACAAGTGATTAACAAAGATAACTTTTTCCTGTCATCACATTGGAGCTCTAGACAGCTCAAAGATCACTACATTGTGAAAGGTGAGACCAGAGTGAACTTTCTTTCGCCTTCTACCCAAAAAAAGGTGTCATTTTTAAGTCAACAAACAAATCTGTAATGCCCGTATTTTGTAATACATGACTTAATTATAATAATAATAATCGTATTTTAATATGTATGTATATACATATTGTATTAAATATTGTATTAATTATCTGTGTTATGACTACTAATTTTTATCATCATTAAGGATTAATTTAAATTATTACTATTAAGATGTAATTAGTACTATTACTATTTCTTTTCTATTTTTCCAAAGCCCATACTTATTCTTTTTCATTTTTCCTTATTTTCCCTTGGCCCAAACCAAGCCCAAGTCAAGGCCACAACCCGAAACCCATAACCCAACTCTCCTCTATATAATCTCCCTCTAATCTAATCATAACCCTAACCCTAATCTCATCTTCGCCCATCATCATCTCCATCACCCCCACATCCGCCGCACCCCCTCGCCGGAGCCCGCGGAGCATCTCTTCCCATCCCCGGCCACCACACACACCCCCGCATCACGCTTCCTATCTCCCCCTCCTCTATGTCATCGGATCCCAACTCAACCGCCATCACCACCTCCTTCCCCGCGTGCAACCCCGCCCTGCAGACCCAAGCCTCGCCACCGCTTGCCTCAACCCCCACCACCTGCACGCGAGCCCAAACTGCAGCGTCGCACCCTCTCCCTCCTCTACAACACCTCCACCTGCATGTCGCACCACCACAACCCACGGCTCCACCATCCCCATGGCTTGCCCCATCACCGCATGACCTCCTCAGCTGAGCTCCGACTAGCCCCCATGGATCCCCGCACACCCACCGTGAGCCCTCCCCATCTCCATCCTCTTCTCTTCACCACGAGAACCCCACCATCTCCACCTGCATCTCCCTATGGCCACCAACTTCTCCGGCAAACCCGAGCACCACCGGACCTCCACGGCATCCCTGGCAACCCCTCGGAGCTGTCGATCTCCTCCGTGAGTACTCCGACAGCCTCCATCATCGTCTGTCTTCTCCGTCGTCGAATTCTACTTTGGCCGGAGCGTTCTCTCCCTTCTATGTAAGTTTCTCTTCTCTCTTTTTGTTCATTTAGATGTAATTATCTCTCCCTATTCATTTAGATGTAGTGTGTGTATTATGTGGGTGAGTGTGTTAATCTTTATCTGCATGTGCGTGTGTGTTAGTTTGTGTTATGTGTGTGTATTATGTGGGTATGTATGTATGCATGCGTGTGTTAAAATGTGTGCATGTATGCGTGTTGGTGTGAGGATAATTTATATGTATGTGTATAATTAGTATGTGTGTGTATTATGTATATAGTTGTGTAAATGTGTGCAAGTGTGTATTGTGTGCGTGTTTGACTGTATGTGTGGGTACGTGGGTGGATGTGTAGGTGTGCGTGTAAGTGGGTGGATGTGGTGACTCTGTATCTTCGTCTCCCTCTTCATGTGTGTATGGTTGCGTGTTCCAGTGTTACGGACTCGCTCATGCGATTCGAACCCGATAACAGAAGACCGAACCCGATTTGTATTCGTGTTCGATGTGGATCCTTCCGATACGCCAGGCGATTCGACGACCGACCCCCTAGTCGACTCGTAAATCCGGACCAGTTCGTGCAGTGCAGACCAGATGACGATTCGGAGCGGGAACTGCGTCATTTCATGTGAGTATTCTTTTGTTTACATTAGTGAGTATTTCAATATTATTTCAAGTGAGTGTTTTTCTTGTCTATTTCAGTTAATATTATTTTACATTTAAATAATTGTTCAAGTTTAATTATGGTTCATACCTATTAGTTATTGTTCATGTCTACATGTATTAAACACAAATAAATTACCTTGTGAGTGTTCTTTTGTTACTTTATAGCGTACTTCAGTCTTGTTTCGAGTGAGTATTTTTACCCGTCTCAATAAATGTTCTTTTATGTTAAACTATTTGATGAGGACATCACTCAAGTTACCACTTGCTTTGTGCCTTAGTCTATTTTGAGTGTAGTTATTTTCTTTATTGTGTTTTTTAATACCACATCGATTATATTTGAAAACTGAACTTTTGTAAGGCTTTATAAAATAGGCCCCAGACTTCTTTATTGAGAGACAATGAATAATTAAAACTTTTCCAGTTAAGTTTTCTTAAGAGTGCTCTTGAGTTTTGGATACGAAGCCCGAGGTGTAAGGGGTGTGAAGCCCGCGTAAGGGGTGCGAAGCCCAAGTCTATCTGGTTCTTTTCTATATAACCCTAATCACTCTTTTATTTCTTCATTTCAAAACTTTAGTTTTTAATTTTTAATTTAAAGGTGATTGCGATTCTATCCCGTGTTACATCAATTTGGTATAAGAGTTTTGGTCCCCATCCCCTTCGAATTTCTTCTCTTCCCCAAATCCTAGATCTAGATCTATATCTACTTTGCAAAAAAAAAAATTATTGTTCCAATTACTGTTCACGTGAACAGTAACTGCCCGGTTACTTTTCCGTGAACAGTAACTACCCGGTTATTGTTCACGTGAACGGTAACTGCCCGGTTACTGTTCATTTTCCCCCAAAGCCCAAAACTCGTCTGTTCTAGAGCCCGTTTTAGGCCGGTCCGGAGTCCTATTCGAGTTCCGTCTGAAGCAATGGGTTGGTAGCTGAGTCCCAGAGTTACTGGTAAAGTTTTGCAGCTTTTCTTGGAGCAAGTATGATCCTTTCAAGCCTCTGTTTGGATCCGGTACTGTTCGTGTAACAGAAGAGCAGTATTTCGGGCCCTCTTTTCCATTCCGATTTGAGCCCAGTTCGAGACATCTTTCTTCCATTTCATACTACAACTATTCCAGGACTTTGTGGGTGATTATTCTCTATGGTGTGGGTATTTTTTCAAGAAATCTCAGAGAATTTTTGCGTTTGGGCGTGAACGACTCACCCCTCAGGTGATAACCTAACTTGAGTTGAACTATTAACTGTTAAATTACTTACAACTATCATTTGAATTGTGATTATTTGTTGGTTGAAATACTATTTGCTTCTATCTAGTGGTTGCATCAGTGTATGTCACTTTTCATCATTTTAGGAGTGCATCTTCTTTACATTTAGAACTTGAACTTTATGGGTATTTATATTTAGTGCATGTATTTAGTTTGCTTGAGTTTAGGATCCTCTTGCATCAATTTGATTGTTGGATGTTGCACTTAAACCATCATGACCAGTCAACATTGTGGGACCACCTCGTAAACCAGTTACACAACCTCCATCAGAGTCATATGTCCGTTCAGGATTACATTGTCATATTCAAGGACTTAAGCCAATGTAGCGAAGTGAGAACACCATTCGAAGACTATAATTAGGTTTGTTTGGGGTTTACGATCTAAAATAAGACGTAATGTGATTATTGACTCTTATGATTTAGACACCATTGAAGAGGCCTTTGATGTTACATTAAAGTTAGACTTGACTTTCAAAATGCTAGTCAATGCCAAGGTCCGGTGTTCCCAGTGTAAGGAATATTGACATTATGATTATCAGTGTCCCTCGGAGTGTCAACATGTTAGAACAGTATCTAGTAATAATGTTGACGACTCGAATGTTGTTGAAGATGTCCACGTTCCTCCTAAGACTGCTAGTATAATTGAAGACATTTCAGTTGGTTCCGACACGCCAATTATTGATGAGATCCATGTGTCTTCTGATGGACCAATGATGACATAAATGAGATAGTTTAGCCTAATCACCACAATGCCTTGTAAGCCATTCGAGTCTCCTTGTACTGAATATAATTTTATGGTTGTTCCTATCAATTTATTTTTTAGTGAGTCACCTGAGTTTCTTATCAAAATCTAGAAAATAGTTTCTAGTGCTTCTTCTTTTTCTGATTGTTTGGAGTTTGTGTCTAAGTTCAATGTACCTCTATCGTTGGATATGTGTCATCTTAGGCATCCCACATATCTCATTCTCCCTATGCCTACAGTACCTACTGCATTGCATTTGCATGTTGCACAAATTGATGATATCACTAGGCCGATAGCAATTTACAATGACATTTACAAACTTGTTGCATACCCATATAGTATTTTGCAGGAATTTGCAGTTGAAAGTAAGGTGATGGTTACACATGAGACCGTGAAGAAGTTGAACACTTGGTATACAGATTTTGATAGGATTCTAAAGAGAAGTGCTTCCATTGCTTACGAGTTGCATGCCCTATGGGATCCTGTATCAACTCCGTCTTCAGCAGGGATGATGCACCTCCGTTTACTATATGTACCTTAATCAAGCGGTCATCTTCCGCAGTTGATCCATCACGGAGACCAGCTTCACCTCTACCACCATGGTCTCGATGTGGTGTACCAGTTTGTTTTCACGACCACTGTCTTGACCCGACTGAGATGCTTCATGAGAGAAGTCCTCACTCAACAGGGTCGAGCTTCTCCCACCCCGGGGGAAATGATGAGGACATCACACCAGTTACCACTTGCTTTATGTTTTAGTCTATTTTGAGTGTAGTTGTTTTCTTTATTGTGTTTTTTTAGTACCACATCGGTTATATCTGAGAACCAAACTTTTGTAAGACCTATAAAATAAGCCTCAGACTTCTTTATTAGGATACAATGAATAATTAAAACTTTTCAGTTAAATTTTCTTAAGAGTGCCCTTGAATTTTGGGTGCGAAGTCCGTGGTACAAGGGGTGTGAAGCCCGCGTAAGGGGTGCGAAGGCCAAGTCTATCCGGTTCTTTTCTATAAACCCTAATATCTCTTCTATTTCTTCATTTCAAAATCCTAATTTTTAATTTTTAGTTTGAAAGTGATTGCGATCATATCCCGTGTTACATCACTATTGTTCATGATGATTCACACCCGTTAACTACTGTTCACATCTACATGTATTAAATACAAAATAAATTGCCTTGTGATTATCTCTTTAAATAAATTTTGCATATTATTCTTGATCTTGAACATCATGATATCACTTAAAAGACTTGATTAATTATACTTGACATTTGCTTGATAAACATACTGTCCATATGTTACTAAAGTTACTAGGGAATATTGTTATACAGTAATAACATCGTCCTACTTATCTTGTTCATTGACATCATGTATCCTGATTATAATGTTGATGTTGTTACTATTGCCATCCCCGAGTTATCCCAGTGATCTAGGGTACATGTGCATTAAATAAACTTGATAATCTAAATAACATGATTATTAAACAACTTACATCATGACTGAGAAAATTAGAGGAAACAATATCTGTATTTTGAGTGGACCTAGGATATAAATTGTGCAGCCTAAAGAGGGTTCTACTGCAGGGTTCCCGTGGGGTGACTGATACCCTGTCGTGTTCTTGTTCCTGTTATACATGTTACCTGACTTGTTATGAATGTTATCTGACTACCTTACGGTAGGGCCTGGCTCAACGCTAGGAGTCTGAGCCGTGGTCCCGGGTATTACGGGACCCACTTAAAACATAGACAATGTCTCCAACTGATCAGTTTCATTAACTTAGAACCCTGATTGACATGTGTAGTAGGTGTAGTATGGGATGCGTTTATTACAGATGGCAAGTGGTGTTCGCTGACATAATTAATAACAATAAACTGACATAATACACCGCAGCCGATGTGTACTAGCTTGTCAATATACCTGTATGCCATGATAGGCACCTGACACATGATGTTATAACAGATTGACCTCTTTACTTTTGAAGTTAAGTATTGCACGTTATCATGATACTTGTGCTAGCAGAACGATATTATATCAGATTTCATTGTTGATATTCAATTTGTAATTTCATTCATGTTTCTCATTCAGTATATTTTTATAGTAATATCATGAAATGCTCACATGTTATATGCACGTGCACCATTCCCTTATTTTTACACACTTATTGGGAGTTCTGACTTTCTAAATTTGCACATCCAAGTATATGGGTATTTCTTTTATGAGCAGGTATCTGAGAAGATCATGTGTATCTGAGGAGTACAGAGTCTCTTTTGCTTGATCACCGGATTCTTTGGTGCAGTTCATGTCTTTCTTTTATCCTGTTGATTTCTATTGATTCTTTATAGCTTGACATCTATTTTTATCCTATTGATTTATTCATAGAATAACATTATCATGTGTAGGATTTATATGTTATATTGCAGTGGTTACTATGATTATTATAGTTGATTTATATAACTTGTTCAAGTCACTTTAGGCTTAGCGTGTATACGTGGGACTCTCGTTGTGTCTCCGCTAGAGTGTATTATGAGAAGCGGGGCGTGACAAAATGTCATCCATTGAAAGTCATGGTTTTGAACTTCAGCTACTGAAGTTCGTGAATTTTAGAATTTCAGTCACAGTCCACTGAAATTGCCCAAATCCCCAAATGCACTAACATTTTCTAATTTTGAAAATTAACACTAATAATTTAAAATTTCAATCACAGCTCCAGAATTCACCCAAGAAGGACCAAAGGAGAAGAAGAACAATAAAGCACAAACCCTAACCCTATTCTAAGCCTGAGAACGATTGCATAGAAATTGACGCCGAAGAGAAGCAACAAGAAACTAAAAGAATAGAAATGTAGAGAGAGAGAGAAGGAAACCTTTGCAGATGAGCTTTTGGCCTCGAGGAAGGACATTGGTGAGAGGTTGAAGTTGGGACTTGAGCTCTTTGATGGTGGAATCAGGCGAGATTGAGATGGGCAACTTCTGGCCGCTGAACTGTACGTTGACGGTGATGAGAGAGGGCGCTGTGACTGCCGCTGCTTCACCTCCTCCCTCCATTTTTCTGGAACAAATCGATCGACAAGCCTTTCTCTCTTCCCTCTCGTTCTATAGACAGCCCTCGACTCTCAGTTCAACAGCCGCCATGAATCTCGACGACGAGCACAAAGTGTTGGGTTTGCTTTTTGCACATACCCGCTGGAGAGTTTTTAATTGGCAAATTGCAGAAAAATACCTTCGCACATAAGTACCTCAACTTTTCTTTCCAACAGATTACTATCTTCAAACTTTTTTCATTTTAAATTGTGTAAATCGCAGAAAGTCCCCTGTGCTATGAGGAGTTTGACACTTTACTCTCTGAATTATGAAAATCATCATTTTACCCTTCTGAGACTAACTTCTATTATGTTTACCATCTAATGATCACGCGAGTATTACATGGCCTATTTAATCTCCTTAATTAATTAGTGATTTTTTATTATTCAATGTGTTTATTAATTTCAATTTTCCTCCTACTTATTTTCTTCCTATGAAAACCCAAATAAAATTGAGATGATGTTGACGATTGATAGGAGGAAAGGAGGATTGTGTGTTGGTTGAAAAGAGGAGGTGAGTGGTGGAGGAGAGGAGAAGAAAGGTCAGGGCTAGGTTTTGGGCTCAAATTGAAATGGGATTTTGAGTTGAATGGTGGTGGTGGGGGAGGTAGAGGAGATATGTGATGATGGTAAAGAAGGAGGTGGTGACGGCGATGTGCTTGAGACGAAGAGGAGGCGGCGGCGGCGATGGTGGTGAAGAAGGAGGAGGAGAAGACAGTGGTTGAAGAGGATAGGCGGTGGTGGTGGAAGAGGAGATGATGGTAGTGGGATGATGGAAGAATAGGATGAGGAGGCGGGGACGGTGGTGTCGGATTTGAGGAGGAGGAGGAGGATAAAGTGTGGAGGAGGAGATGGTTTGGTGGATTTTTAAACACACAAAATTAATTAATATTATGTTAAATTGAATTAGTGATAGGAATACTTCGCTATAGCTACTTACTTTACTTCATAATTAGAAAAAAACGTCGTAATTTAATTCGCTACAGTATCATTCACGTCAGCATAAATTAACTTTTTCTAACCACCACTTGTTTATATATTTTTATTTTCTATTTTGCACTTCCTCATTGCACTTGAAGTTACTCTTTCCTCAACCTTGACCCCGACGCAGAGTAATTTGCAGGTCAATCTTTTTGTAGATCTCTTTGTGTTGTGCTCGCGATAAGTTCTATGAAGACTGACTTAGAAATATGACATTTTGTGACTGCTACAATTATGGTCGCAGTCCATACAAAAACTAAAAAATAGGACATTTTGTGAGGATTGCGACCTCTTTTAGGACTGTGATCAGGGTCGTAGTCCTCATAAAGATTCAAACATAGGACATTTTTGTGAATATTGCGATACGATCGCAATCCTAGTTGTAACCCCCAGTCCCGGGTATACGTGTCAATGTATTAGTACATGATACAACATATATGTTTGTTTTGACCTCTCTAATGGTCGGATTGGGTCGGTTTCAGCTCCATAAATCATTTGTCAATATTTTGGATTTTTTTTAAAATTTTCTGAATTTTTTCTGGAGTATATTGAAAAATCACGATTTCGGTGGTTATCGATACCGGTAATTGAATTTATGATTTTTAATTCACAACCGGTATTAAATTTCAAGAATCTATTTTCAGATTATTTCTTAAAATCTTATTTTCAATGTTACCGTATTTATGGGGATTTTTCGGAATTAGCCAAAATTTGGCCAAAAACCGGTATTGACCGATATTATTGATTGATTCTAGGATTTTTAATTTACAAACCACATTGAATTTCTTGAATCCAATCGCATGGATCCTCTATCTAATATTTAAGATTTTATAGAATTTTGGGGATCGTTGGATCTAGTCATATTTTGACCTAATTATTAAATTAATTAAACATTTATACTACCCTAACACCTATTTCTTCCTCCCCAATATTCCAAACTTCTTCATAATTCTTCAGGGTTCTTAACCGATTGTACAAAAATCTTTCTACACAAATCTACAACGACTTAACGCTAATTTAAATTCCAACCAATTATGAAACGCACTAGATTTCTCAAACACACCTACACACACACACACACACTCTTTCTTACCTCTTTCTCTCTATCTCTCACTTCACTTTCCCTCCCTCACTCCGAGCCACTTCGGGTGTCGCCAGCATCACCTCGGTGTCGCCAGTACCATCGCGTCCAACCCTAGCACCGTCGCTACCACTTCCATCCTCCGCCGCATTCCGACGTAATCACCTCCCAGTCACTCCACTTCTTCCCTCTCCTTTTCTCTTTAATTCTTTCACTTTCTCTCTTCGTCATTGGAGCTCCGTTGCCGGAGCTCCTCCCTCCGCTGCTTTGCGCGCGGCCACCCAGTCGCGGCAGTCCCTAGATGCCCCCTCCTCCTTCCATTTCTCCTTTTTCTTCTTCTTCTTCTTCTTCTTCTTCTTCTGTTGTTGCGGTTACACGCTGTTAACCCAAAACCCATAACGGGTTTGTAAATAAACCCAATGCGTAACCTGAAACCCACAGCCCGCTTTGATTAAAAAGGTAAATTTCATCAAAGCCTGCATAAATTTGTATTTTTACATATATAACCCTGAAAATTTTGGTTTAACTCCCTGGATAACTTTCAGATCTTATAAAATTGACCATGAGTCATGCTTCAGACAAT
Source organism: Agave tequilana (assembly GCA_038442645.1). NCBI lineage: Eukaryota > Viridiplantae > Streptophyta > Magnoliopsida > Asparagales > Asparagaceae > Agave > Agave tequilana. The sequence continues at coordinate 34,747 of JAVJIF010022003.1, read as the reverse complement.
AACTTGATCATTTGACGTCTAAATCAGACGTTCTTTGTACCGTTGAGATCGAAACTAAGGCAAGTGTTTACCATTAGTGTTATTATTGAAAATACACCTAGAGGGCGGTTAATAGGTGTACTAGCTAATCTAATGCTAATGATGCAGAATTAAAAACTATTTAATTAACTAAAAGTTATTAAGGAAAACACACTAGGTATAACACAAGAGTGTAGCCGAATTCCAGGTGAGGGCTCTGAACTATCTCCTCAAGATTCCTCTAGATTAAGAGTTGAGGTGCCACAATGGCTCTCTTGGTTGAATACAAGTGTGAGCAAACAATCTCAAGCATATAACAATTAAGCACAAGAGATATCAAGCATATAAAGAGATAAACAATAAAAGCATGCAAGATATATAAACGCAAGTGAGAGAGAGCAATCGCAAACATGAGAGAATTGTTTCGAGGTTCGAGCATCCTTGCTCTTCGTCCCCGCCTTCAACACTATGGAGAATTTTCACTAGAAACGATCCTGCAAGATCACTCAGTGTCGCAACACCTACAACGAGTTCATAGTAGAACTCTTGGACCCGCAAGTCCCTCATTTGTTCCTGCAAGAACAACACATACAAACACACCAGCTTGCCGAGGCCGCACCTCTACACCGAGCTCCCACAAGAACTCGTCACAAACACGAACCCGCAAGTTCACCTCCTCAAATACAAAGATGAATACTTGGTGATCTCTACACTTTGATCACCTAAAAACACTCTCACAACAAAGCTCCTATAGGATTGATATAGCAATGGAAAGCTCAAGTATGTGTGAAAAAACAAGATAGAGTAGTGGAGGAAAAACATCAAATAAGTTTTTGATGTTTCCTGTTCTCCTCTTAGCGGAGGGCCCTGGTCTCAGCAGCCAGAGGTCCGTTTAGGGCCGTGATCCCGGGTATGCACGAGATACACCCACCTGATCGGAGCTCCTCGATTGTTAAGTCTCATGGTACACATTTATACACTCATGGATAGTATAGTGAAGGGTTACTCCACTAATATTTTGATTATCGTCATCTTGTTGCATGTTCTTTTCAGCCATGTGCATGTATATCTTACATGGTAGTCTTTATTTTCCTTATCTTTTCTTTGCACACTTGCTCGGTCGCATCTCACACCCTTGGTTTGCATGCCCAGATATAGATTCCGTAGTTACACCCTCAGAGGAGGACGCGGAGTACCTATACGGTTTGGCTGAGCAGCAGTAGGACAGTTCGTCACCTCATCGTCTCTTTTTGGCTTTCAGTATGTTTCATAGTCGTACTATTTTTCTGTTCCAATTATGTCGTTGCACTGTATATTTTCATAAATGTGTTGATGGGCTCATATGTACTATGTTTTTGGTATTGTATTGGATTGTGTTATGTACTCTTGTTACATGTAATATAACATATCAGCAGTGTTCTTACCTTATAATGATACTTGTACAGGTCTACAGTAGGCTTAACGTGTATACGTAAGGATGTCTTACCAAACGCGTACACGTCGTTGATCATGTCACGTACTGTATTTTTGAGTAGTGGGGCGTGACACTAGTAAAGAATACTACGATTATTATTGCAATCATATAAGAATCAGAAATATGACATTTTTGTGAAGAGTGTGGTCATAGTCACAATCCTCATAAATAGTGCATTTTATGAGGGATGTGATCATGATCGTAATCCTCAGAAATAAGACTGCGGTTATTTTGTGAGGACTGCAATCACAATCGTCTATACTGTTTTGTGATGACTGCGATCATAGTCGCAGTCCTCAGGGATAAGACATTTTCGAAGCGATCTTCTTTTTTGAAGCGATTACTTAGTGGTATTTTTATCTTTCACCATTGATTAACACTTCAACGCTTCACATGTGGGTGCACATCCCTGCTTTAAAAAAGGAGGTGGTTGAAGCGAACAAAATTATGAAACTAAAATTTTTCCCTAATTACGATTTGACATGGGGGTGTAACGAAAAGACCCTTAATAATAATTTAAACACAGCTTTAATCATTAAGCATATAATTAAGAATAGTGGGAGTTGACAAGGTTGGGGGATGTGTCCTCACTTAAGGGAAAATATAATTGGAATTACTTTGAGGAGGGAGTGATCGTTTTAATAGTTCATGGGGGGTAAAATGCCAACCCCTCGATATAGAGTGTTTTCTGCAATTTACCATTTTAAATTTGCGTACGGTCCATCTTTCGTTTGTCCTGCTACTAGAAATTCTAGAAAATATTCCTATTTCACTTGACGTGGTTTTTGGACAAAATTTATTCTTCTTGTATTATATGAACACATTTGTTCTCCTACTGTCCTTTCAAGCTTTTCAATTTTCTCTCCACCAAATGTCTAATTCTGACTCTTACTCTAAAAAATTATAAAATAGAGCAAAGTAAAGAAAAAAAGACTAAAATAAATGAAAAATTCTCCCTCTCTTATTCTTACTCTCTTTTCAACTCATACAATAAAAGAGTTTGATACAGCGCTTCAAAGACATCAATATGGCGTGTTCAATGTATTAAATAAGTATTATTTTTATTTATTTATTTATTTTTTTGCATATGACCCAAAAGATCTTGTGTATTCTGAGGTAATCCTCAAAACTTTATATTTCGATATAGCTACCAGATATTTAAATTTTTGTTAATAACCCTTAAACATGCCCCAAATATCGGGGCTGTTTGGATTCAAGGAATTGGGTGGAAGTGAGGAAGTGGGAAGTGTCTTTTCTCATTTCCGCTGTTCATCCAAACACCGAAAAGGAAAATAGAAAAATTCTTTTCTTCTCTCTTTTCTCCTTTACACAACGTTTTCCTCACTTTCAGAGTGCTACAGTTAATTTTGTGGTCATGTAAATCTCATTTTTATAAGTTGTAGCACAATAGTTAATTTTTTGCTCATGTAAATCTCACTTGCATTCTAATTACAGTCTAATTTTCATTTTTCTTATTAATTTTTAATTTAATATTATTTTGCGGTCAACTTTGTAGTCAACTTTTCTACTTTCACTTCCACATTACCATCCAAACACCGGAAAAGACATAACATTTTCCAAACCACACTTCCCAATAACATCCAAACACCAGAAAACTTACTAACCATTCTCAAGTTCCAAAGGGAACTATTACCACTTCTTCACTTCCTCACTTCCACCCTTAACCAAACAGGCCCAAAATGAATTTCCTTTTAGAATAGATTTTAGTCTTGTACAGGCGAGAATTGAATTTCAGATGTCTCATTCATTGCAAAGAGATTTTAGCACAGTGATGCATTGGAAACTGCCTTAAAAATTGAATTAAAAGCAATGAGAAAAGGAATAAAGAAAGTGAGACTATTTTAGTTAAATTGGGGGTTCAAGAAAAAAATTTTTTAAGACATATTAAACAATGAATTAAAGTTTATGACTAAATCGGGTGAAGAAATAAATATTAATCTATTTTGATGGCTCTTATGTGGCTTGAGAAGTTCTTAGAGATAGGTTTGTAACCCCTGATTAAGTCGAATTAATATATATAACCCGCATGTTTTGTTTCAATCCGCGGTGTAAAAGGTTATTTTGCAAAAAGAAATCGGATTTCAAAAAAAATTAAACCCCACTCTAACTCTTTGCCAATCAAAGAAATAACTTTAGAGTTAAACTTAATTATAAATTAAAATTAATCATCAATTTGAGAGTTATATTACATACCTTGTTCAAATTAAGCAAGATTCAAGTGATGTCAAAAAAAGAGAACTATATGATATAAATAGGTTTTTTGACTTAAGTGAACTATTTCTTCTGATAGTAATTAGTGGATCGATTTATTGATTAATTACATTCTTCAATCCAACTTAGGATCTGTTTGGTTGTCGTAATTGACTGTAATTCGTAAGTCATAATTAGTAAAATCTTTTACAGTTATAAATGAGGTACATGCATCTAAGTTTTACCGTGTTTGATTGGTAATATAAAGTTATAAGTGGGAAAGTGTATTGTAATTTACGGTGTTTGGTTGTCGTAATGTGGAAGTCGTAAGTGAAAAAGTTTACCACAAAATTAACTATTTGATAATTTAAAAAGTTTTAATATTGCAAATAAATATTAAAAATGGTAAATATTAAAATTTTTTAATATTAACATAAAAAATAATACAAATTCGTATGACCACAAAATTAACTGTAATTGGACTGTAAGTGAGTGGTAATTGGGTTGCAAGTGAGCGATAGTTAAGTTGCGTAAGTCTTTCACGAATTACAGTCCAGACAAACGCTATAGTTGTAATTGAGTTGCAAGTTATTTATAAATTACAGACTTTTACGTCTTTTACGACGAAACAAACAGTCCTTTGATTTTTGAAGAACACTGTCCAACCGGCCTGCGAAGTGAAATTCAAATTTTAAAACCACACCACCAACCCCCAACCCCCGCCCTCAAAAAAAAAAAAATGGGAAAAAAAAAAAAAATCCATCATATCACATCACATCTTAACAAATAATTAAAAAAAAAAAAACCTCAACAGGGACATTATTGTCATTTCCTCATCCATTAATGGCGTGTGGTGTGGGGAAGGCTTGCAATAAAAAAAAACATCAGAACGGTACAGTACTGTCGGCAAAATTTGCAAGGCGATACATTAGCATGTTTCGGCAATTTACCCTTTTTATTATTACAGCCTTACAGATTATGATCATGAACGTTCTTTTGGTAATTTGCGGAAACCCTCCTCTTAATACGAGGGTTTTGCTAAAACTTTCTGGACAAATTGAGAGTTGCTAGAAATAGATCGCGACTACATTTTTGTTTTGAGCCATGTATTTTTTTTTTATTTTTAAAATATAAGTCCCTAAAAATTTATATTTTGAACTAGTCCTTTACAAATTATTATTGAATATTTGCCCTAATAATATGAGACTCACTTGTTAAAAGTTCCTAAAAAATTGTTATTTTAATATTAATCTCAACAACATGAGACCCACTTGTTAAGAGTCTTATTTGAATTTTAATTTCTAACAACATGAGACCCACTTGTTATCTTTGTAGTTAAAAATCATTTCAAGCTAAGAATATTCTCTTAAAATTAACTAAAATTAAATACTAGACAAATATTCCTTCCTATCACCATCTGATCTTCGCTTTCTACAAATAACACTCACCATGAGTCTCATGCCTAGATGCTCTCTAAAACTAAATGGGTGAGAAATTATTACTTTGAAACAATTTAGGAACTAATATAAAATATAAAATTTATTAAGAACTTGTATTTTAAAAACTCATATTTTAATTTTAATTAGGGACTTTTAACAAATAGTTCTCGTATTGTTAACCGTAAAAACACTTAACAAGTGAGCATCTTATTATTAGACTAATATCCATATAATAATTTGTTAAAGACTTTTAACAAATGAGTCTCATATAGTTAGAGATTTAATGTTCAAATAATAATTTATTAAAGACTCTTAATAAGTGAGTCTCATGTTAGTAAGGATTAATATTCAAATAATAATTTACTAGAGACTAATATTAAAATATAAATTTTGTCAGGAACTTAAATATTAAAAACCTATACATGTATATTTTCTGATGTTTTCAGGTGAAATGCGTCTTCTCATCTTCGTCTCCGGTTGTAGCAATCTGAGGTGAATGATTAAGCTATCGTATTATTCTTGCATTTATTACTTGATTTTAGTTTTATTATTTGTTAATCCACTGATGGATTTTTGCAATTTGAGTCATCTCCCGCCACTCAAAACCCTGGCTATTTCTTCTGTTGGTGAGTTATGTGCAAATTCTCTGAGTTATATGCAAATTCTCTCTTCTTTTTAGTTTTCTTGATCCATAAAGCTCAAAAGTTCCTGCTCTCTCAACTACAGGGAAGAAAATTTCTTCTAAATTCGGTGATCTCTTTCTACCGAGGGCTCACCCAACAGCCCGAATTCGCATTCTGTAAGTAATTGTTTATGGCAACTTCTTTTCTTCTGTGAGAAATATGCAAATTAAATTGTCAGACTATGAATTTTTTATATTTTTTTTTGCTTTGCTTTTGGCATGAAAGCCATGAGATTATGTTATTATATCCGAAGAATTCAAACTCCGCTATACACTATACGTGCATGTGCGATTTATAAGCATTTTGAATCAAATAAACTAGTATACCTGTTTGTGGGAAATGACCGATTGGTCAGGAGGAGGAGGAACGGGAGAGGAAGAAGTACTAGGAAGAAGGAAGGGGAGTTGAGAGAAGAAGGAGGAGGGGATCGACGCTGCTCTCTCTCGCGTGGATGAAGACGGATGGACGGACGGACGGACAGACAGACAAAGTTTCTATCTGATCACAAGAGAAAATCTTCCTTCGGTTAGTTTTAATTATAAATCAAATATATTTGGTTTAGGAAAAAGGATAATCTAATCTAAAGGATAGCAACATGATCGTGAGACGGCCGACATGGACCTTAATTATATGTCAGACATCATTATGTGGTGAAGATACCATTGGTGCCATGAAAATGCCAAACATCTAGCACAAAGATTTGCAAGTATAAGCCTAACGATGTAACATAATAGGATGTGGATTAGGCAGAATACTTTTGTTGCTCTTGTTCTTTATAGCAAAGGAAAGCCTTGAGAGGCCACAACAGAACTTGCCCTTTTGCCACTCAGGGCTTTGTTTCTCTGTTAATCTTTCAAGTAAACATACACAAAGTTCCGAGAATAAGTAGACTGTTGGTGGCAATTTTGGAGCACAAGAACAGGATAGGTTCTGTGATTAAGTTGAAATAAGGTAAATAATTGACTGAAGTTTTCAGTTCCCTTCATTTCTCAGTTTGTTTCTAGTAGTCTTCATCAAATGTGACCTAGCAAGGTAGATGTTAGTTGACTTTGGAGGATTACATCAGTCCCCAAGTAAGATATTAAGTTCTTCTCATCTTAGAAAAGATCAAATTGTTCCCGGAAGCTAGCATGTGCATGTGGTATAGTTCTGAGTATTCTTACCAAACTAAAGCTATATACTTATATAGGATGCTGCAATCAATGCTTTTGAAACTTTCTTGCATTGCCAAAGGTGAGATGAAATTGAAAGAAATACTGATTACATGTATCGTTTGCAATTTAGCTTGAGATTATTTTTGAGACATCCTTTACAGTTGGTCTTTGTGTATTAATTTTTTTGAGAAAAAACCGTGAGGCTGAACCCTATTCCCCGGCGTTCCGTTAATAAGTACTTAAATGAAACAACTTCAAGAAATAAGGGTACAAATATGTAAAAAAAATACAAAGTTGATCCTTAAGAAAAGACAATTCCAACAGGAGGTAACTGACATCCAAATGTCATGGCGATGTTCATGAGAAGACATCAGGCGCCATCAAGGCGTTGATGTTGCAAAAATCGTCTGACCAGATCCATCGTACTCCCTTCTGACGCTAACCGACCACCTCCTTCAAGCTAGGCTCAGCCCTAGAAGACCACTCCACTTGAGCAGTGACACATCTTCTGTCCAATCGCTGGCGGATCCACTCCTCAGTAGATTACTCCTACAAAAGAAGGCCCTAATCATCCCACAAAATCTTTTTGGTTTACTCTATTTTCTTTTTAACCTTTCACTTTGGTTGATCACTGGGGGGAGCTCTCTATGAAGTTATCAAACTCATTCTGAAAATACTCCTATAGCCTTTTACCTGCCTAGTTCAACACGAACGTTTTACTCACAATCCTCCGTTAACTGCCTGACTCAGAGCACACTTCCGAGCCGAAGTCAGAACGCTCAATAAAAGAGCATCCACTCTCATCTTGGGCTCCACCATCATCCTCCATCCTTGGCCCCATTAGCCCAGGACTGCAATAAAAACCCTTCTTAAATCCCTTAAAGCCTCTTAACTCTCCCAGGGCCGGCCCCGAGATTTCTAGGCCCTAGGCCAACTTTTCAAATTAGGCCCTTCACCAATCAATTATGAAAAAAATATTAAAAATCATTAATATTTGTTTTGATTATTATTTAAGAGCATTTTTATTTTATTGATAATGTTGCACCCAAGTAACTTTACGGTTGCCTACATACCCAGGGGATTTATACCTAACTTCAAGAATCAAATACAATGCAGTCTCCTAAATTACTCACCCTGATCAAAGGCCTACAAGTTACACCTTCACACTCTACAATACATATGCATCAATATTTTGAAAATGACAACAAAATGCATTTCACAAGATAACACCAGAACATGAAAATCTCAATTTGAGATTTTCTATGTTCATTTGAATCTAACAACGACTTTTGGGTACTGATCTAAATCAACCAGTTAAATAAATCCCAATTTGAGTGGCAAAAGACAAGAATCACATGTACTTGAGAAGAGTGGGTGGGTTTTTTTTCTCTCCCTCACTCTCCACCAAATTAGTTTCAATTAGGTTAAAAAAAATATTAAGAGTTTATGCTTCTATATTAAAGTTAAACTCAAAATTAGTGTGAGATTTAAGGGAACCCAAATGCAATAAGTAGAAAAGGGACTCGAGAAGAAGGGATGGTCTCTTTCTTTCTCTCACTTTTCCTACAAAATCGAAGCATGGATCTGATCAATCCTAGCCTGAAAATATTTTTGAAATAAATAAGATTTTGAATTCTGGGTACTCACCAAAATCTCCTTTCTTCATTTTGACAAGTGGGTTCTCATTTAAATGTCTTCTTTTTTTGTCATTTAGACAAAACTAGGGTGCTATCAAAACTTAAAAGTAGAAGAAAATAATTACATGAGAGAGCAACACCTTCAGAGTGATGATGATAGAAGGCCTATTCTTCTCCTCTTGGGTCTGAATCGTTTGATCCTCTCATTCTATGAGAAAAAGCGAGATGGGTTGGTTTTGAGATTGTGAGGAAATTTTTTTCGTTTTGAGTACATGCTCCTTTTTTTCATGCCTCTTCCTTGTTCTTTGTTATTTTTTCCTTTTTATTTTATACTCTGTATGGACAATCTGATGGGGGCCCTAAAAAAGTGGGGCCCTTGGCAGCAACCTATGTTGCCTACCCCAAGGGCCGGCCTTGAACTCCCCCTAGGATTGTCGACACGTGCATTACATGTGGTTTTAGAAAACCCATAATCCCCTGGCCCGACCCAGCCCAAAACGAGAATTATCCTTGATTTTATCAAGCTCAAATTCCCCTGGGGCCTGGCCCAAGAACGGGTAACTCTTGGGTGGTTTTAGAAGGCCCAATAAGCCCTAGCCCATTAGATGGGTTGAGAACCCCAATCGAGTTTAGATCCAAAATGGATCCGCACGAATAATTACCCTCTCCGGATTCGATACCTGAAACGCCGACTCTTCGATGTAGAGAATTGAATTCAAAATTCCTCCTTGTAAAACGCGTTGATGCCTTCGTCGATGCAAGTCAGTGTCCCACTGATTCTCCCCTCTAAATCGCTGCAGCCCACTGCATTTCAACGCTATGCACCGACTTCAAATACCGTGGCCCGAACCCCAAGTCCCCACACTCACCTACGAACGGAAAATTCGCCTCTACGAACATCAATGCTTCCCCCACAGACCTTTAACGAGTTAAAGACGATGCCTCAGCTTCAAGCACCGGCAGTGGCACTCCAGAAGGAGAGGCCGACTAACAAACCCCATCTCCTATCCCTCGACCAGGAAGAACCGACGAGAACAGGGAACTCGTCACTCCTTGCCTTCGGGAAGGAGCCCTTGAGGATATAGAATTTGAAAGATTCTGATGAGGTAGCCAATCTCTTGCTGATAATGTCAGAAAAGGACCTCCTGGCCCCTGAACTCATCTCATCCTCGCCGTTGGCCCCTGAACCCACCTCGTCCTCGCAGAGGTCTAGCTGAAAGCAGAGGGAGAGTTTCTTACTGCGATGAGTCCTGATATCGTCTCTCTGCTCAGTCTGACTAGCACTGACATGACATCCCTGCTAGTTGCACCGACAACCTTAGACGGTTAACCAATGCCTCCTCCCGATTGCTAATAACGCCAACATCTTTTGAGGAAGCATTCTCCTCTTCCCTGTTCGAACAGGGCACCCACTGGCCCTGTGGCCTGGCCGACGACAAACGAAACACAGTAAAGCCCGCCGAGCACTCAGCCTTCCAGTGGCTCATTTGGCCACAATGGTGACATCAATCCCTCATACAGCTCCTACCTGGCCTTCTGAACTCCGTCCGATCTTCCAGACCTCCCTGCGACGGGGAACAAATTTCTTTCCGCCCATAGGTATGGCATTCAAACACCTGGAGTGCACATTACAGAAAGAAAGAGAACCAGATGGATATGAAGATCTAAGGTTCAGAACACAAAAACTCAAACCCAGAAGCTCACAAACACACAGAGGAAGAAGAAGAGGAATCACATCCTTCCTCTCGAGTTCCTCTTGCGACATTTGATTCGAGTTCTTCCACAGGTGCCCTCGAGTTCCTCTCACTGCTCCGGTGAGCGACTAACATGAAAAATCCCGACTCTTGTTGCTCCGGCGAGCGTCTACGGCGAGCTCGACAATCAGGACCTGAAGTTCCTCTCCACTTCCACTCCACTTCCTTTCACGACTCTCTCAAAATAGAAACGGGCTAGGGTGCCACCAGAAGTGGATTATCCGTAAATATCCGCATCCAAATCTATCTCCAATTCGGATATGGATATTATTTTTTCACATCCGTCAATATTTGTATCGTATCCGTATTCGAAAGTTAGATGCAATATCCTATTCGTATTCGATTTGATATCCGAATGTTGGGTGCTTGATAATGATATACGTATGGAAGAGACGATTCTTTAATGAAATAAAACATTAGATTTTGATATTTTGAGTTGGTGAAACAGTAACAGTGAAAAGTATTCAATCATTGTAAGAGTAACACGAGATATTTTGAGTATTTCGACATCAACTGTGGCATCCGAATCGCATTTAGCACCAGAGGTCGACAATGGATACGGTAGAAGTATTGATATGTACACAATAATATTCATAGTATGTATCACATCTAATATTGTTGTAGATGAGATAAAAAGTAATATAAGTATATCTGTTTAGTTTATCCTTAATCATGTCCATTTTTACATATCCGATTAATATCCACATCCAATCTGCTAATATCTGATATTTGATTTTGACGGATACAGATATCATTTTTTCACATCCGTCAAATTTGTATCCGTATCCGTAGGTTGGGTGCGGATATGGATATGATAAAGACAATATCTGATTCGTATCCGATCTGATGGCACCCCTAGAAATGGGTGTTGGATGTGGAGGATCTGGAGTGGTGGAGGAGGGGGATCGGGTGGAGGTTGAGATGGATCTGGGTCAGGAGAGGTGGAGGTGGGGAAGCTTGGTGGTGGATCTGGGGCTAGAGTGGAGGAGGGGGAACCAGTGCAAGCCGGGGGGGGGGGGGGGATTTTCTTTACTCCTACATCTCCAAAATAGAAAGTTCTTACCCTCCATTTAGTATCTGTGTGTATTAATTGCTAACCCCATAACCTACAACCGTTGAGTGATAATGAAGACGAACCCTAATTCTTGCTGCTTTGTTTTGTTTGAAGGGTTAGGTGTTTTGTCATGTATTTTTTTCACTTATAGGGTGACCTGCCTTTTGTGCTTGGCTTGTTTCGTTAAATATCTCTTTAATGGTACATGCACGAGAGCGTGGTGAGGGAGGGATAGAGGGCCTCAACCGTTTTGCATCAAAAATAAGAAAATATGAATATAAAGTACTGGTGACATCTAACATTAAATAAACGTCCCCTTCTTCTGTTGGTATATGGGTATTATCCAATTATATCAGTGCATTTCTCTTGAAAGAGATGTGTGCCCCTCCGTACAATTCTATATCTAATCTAAATCTGAAGGATAGCAACATGATTTGAGAGGGATGACATGATCCTTAGTTATCTATAAGGTGTTATGATAAATTGGGAATACCATTGTTTCCATGAATATGCTGAATCTTTCAGAAATAAAGATTTGAAAATATTGGCTACGTGACCTGGCACGTTACTTTGTAGAATCTGTAGCTTACATAGAATTTCTATTGTTGAGTGGTTAACCTTGCAAGAAAGCTTATGAAAAGTTCCAAAAAACAACTGGCCTGTCAATTCCTGTCAAAACATAAGATTCTTGTTTGGGATACTGGATGCATAACTAGAGTGACACGTGGCTAATTAAGCGAAGTTTCAACTCCCTTCATTTTGTTGGTTTATCGTTGATGGTATTCTTCATCGAATATCAGGTGCTACGTGGTACTGGAGTTTTGAGTTAATCCCAAAGTAAGGTCTTCATTTCTACACTGAAGCTAGCGCAGGGCGTAACTCTGACCAAATCAAAGCTTGAGACAGAGATGAACATTTGGACATCTTTTGCCACTGCAATGATGAGAGAAAGCTAGAAGAGAACAATGTACTGGTTGGCTGCCTAGTTGCCTAGTTGATGGTCAGGTCGGGACAGCAACAGCTGAATCATATCAAGCTCAAGTCAAAGAACTAAAAAGGAATGTTTGGAGACCGAAGACTCTTATTGAAGTCTCAGGTAAGATGCCACTTGTTATTGTACGTTTAAATGTTGGAGGCTTCATATATGTGAACATTTCTCAGTCCAAGTTAAAATCTTACTGTTTAAACCTTTTCTCAAGTAGTTGGAAATTTTTGTATTGAAACGGGATAGGTTTGTATTTAGATGGAAGCTAATGTTAGCTCTTATCTCAATTACTTCGTCCTTTTTCTAGTTTACAAGTCTTAGATAGCTTATCTCAGACTTGTAATTCGATTAATGCTAACTTTAACAACCCTCTTAAAATAGTTATTGATGAAAGCTACCTACAGGAGTTTTTTTTTCCTTCGCTTGTTGGATATCTTTTGCAATGTGCAATTTTAGCGTTCGGACAGGGTGGCTAATGGAGATTAAGGTGTCAAGGAAAATATGAAAAATACAATAATTGGACGTCGAGTTTCTGGTCAGGGGAATATGCTATAGAGTTGAGAGATAAACAGTGAAAACTCACTGCCAAAAAAGGTTATATTAACTTGAGGATGCTTAGTTGAGTGTCTATCAAAGATGTAGTAAAAGAAAGGGAATGTATGATCAGAAGATAATTATAGGATAATTTAATCATTATGATATTTTGGGCTATGCTTTTCCTGATCTACATGGATGAAAAAGAAGGATATAACAAAAGGAAAAAAAAAAAAGGAGGAAAGGGATAAATGGCAAGTTTCTTTAAGAATGGTGGATCGGGGCACTAATAATTGTCAAGAACTGCGATGGATTTCTTGGCAAGCCTATTGATTTTATTATAGAAATTATTTGATCTTATTTAGATCCTGTCAGTTAGACTATAGTTTTGTATTATCAATAATTTGCAACATAACTATATATATAATTTTGATCTGTTACTTGAAGATATCACTGATACATACCAAGTGAAGTAGCAAATCAGAAGCAAATATTTTGCTGTCCGTTGTTCTTACCTTCCGTTTTGCCATTTTAATGGTAATGTTTAGACTCTGGTCACAATCTGGAGGGAACTGCATCTTTATAGCTCATAAAAAAAAAAAAAGATATAATGCCTATGCGTTAATATTACAGGGTAAGGATTTTTCAACCTTTTTCAAGAAGTGTTCCTAGCTGCATAAATAATAGCTTCCTAGAACCTTTATATGTTTGGCTTTTATTCTGATGTGATAACATTATTAATAATGTCAAAATCCTCAAGGTTGTCGCCAGAACGGCCGATTCATCCTTATATTAATGAGAAAGGAAGTTTGAGAGAGAAGGGGAGAAGAACTAGAAAGAAGAAGACAAAGAAAGAAGACGAACCCACTTGAACTCTGTCAAGAATTGTCAAGAATGAAGGTCTGATTGGTGTTATTAAACCAATAAAAAAGAAGAAGGTTTCCTGATGGGAGGCAGGGAGCAAACCTGTTTCATTCTCATCCATTTCCTTTCCCATTCTTGTCTTTTGTCCACCTATGGCACATCTCACTACAGATATAAGCCCATTCTGGCCTGCTCTTTGTCATCTAACTTCCAACTCTTTCTTCTTCTCCTCCTCCCATCTCTCATTTTCTTTTTAGTTTCTTATACTTCTATTTCCCTTTGATGTTTAAGTGATTACTTTGGACATGGAGGCTTACATGGGCTCCTGCATGCTCTCTCCTCCTTCCTTCACCAGTAATTTCTCCAATGTATTACCTACTAATTCTTGCAATGATGCTTATGTTGCAATGTTAACCCCTGAGGAGTATCCTCTAGATCTTCAAGACACATCAGAATGGATTTGTGAAGATAACTTCCATTTTCCATCCCAACAACAATCATGCCATAAAGACATGAGTGCGAGCGAAGATGCAAGCTTACCATCCATGTTGTTTCCAGGGTTTGACACCGTACTGGACCGAGAGCTGAGTATATTTCATCTACTAAAGGCCTATGGAGAGGCTATGGGAAAAGGATTTATCGCCCTTGCCCAAGTGATATTGACTCGGCTCCACGAGAAAGCTAGCCCTGTTGGAACGACGATGGAGCGCCTCTCTCGCTACTTGTTAGTCCAACAACCCGATCCACAATATGATTACCTAAAAGAGGAGTGTATCAAGAACTATGCTGTTGCTTTTCAGGCTTTCTATGAGATAACTCTTTATGGTAGGTTTGCGCACTTTGTAGCTAACGCTGCAATCCATGCGTCGGTGCCAAGAGATGTAGAAGCAGTGCATATTGTAGATTTCAACATTGAGGATGGCATCCAATGGCTGCCTTTGCTTTCTGGTCTTGGGCCACAGCGGTCAGTTCGTATCACATGCATTGATAAGGAAGACGATTATAGGTTCAAAAGGACGAGCGAGAGGCTCGCATGTTTTGCTCAAACTATGGGGCTGAAACTGAGAGTAGATCAGCTGAGATTGGTGGAGTTGCTTGAGACGAGGGGGGTGACAAGTATTGGTGCAAGTGAGAGAGAGTTGTTGGTCTTTAATTGTATGGTGGGGCTTCCACATATGGGTATGGCAAATATTAATGGAAAAAGAGAAGTAGAACAGTTCATAGAGGTGGCTCAAAAGTTGGTTGCTAGCTCCGGAATGTGTGGGATACTAACATATGGGAATGGATCTTCCGGCCATTTGCCATTTTCTGATGGCCATTTGTTGCATTCTCATGCCTTGTTTGATTCCATGGAGTGGCATTTTCCATCCAACCTCTCTCTAGCAAGGACAACCATGGAATGCCTATTTGTCGGCACATGTGTTTCTTCTAGTTTTGGATTGCTTGATGAGCTTCTTATTGGGTCTAATTTGAGTGGCTGTAGGCTTAGCAATAAAACTCTAATGGAGGCCAAGGAAATGGCAAGTG
The DNA here is from genome assembly GCA_038442645.1 of Agave tequilana. NCBI lineage: Eukaryota > Viridiplantae > Streptophyta > Magnoliopsida > Asparagales > Asparagaceae > Agave > Agave tequilana. Next base: position 19,413 of record JAVJIF010022003.1, on the reverse strand, counting down.
TGTGCAACTATGGGGTAAAGGTTGGAGGAGGTTGTGGGAATGAGGTGGTCTTGGAGTGGAGAGGTACACCATTAGTGAGAGTTTCTGCTTGGAGATAGAGAGGGGATAGGTACATTCCACCCATGGGACATGAGAAAGGTGAGAAGAAAAGTTGTGTAACCTTATGACCTGTAACACTTGATAAAGATGTGTTTCTGTATAATTATAGTTAATTTGGGCATGAGATGATAAAGATTATCAAATGTCATTATTTATAAAACACACATTGATATGTAAGTGGATAATGTACTTGGGTAAAGAAGTTGAAAAGTTCTACATGTTTATTTCACTATCGAGAAGACCTAATAGAACGACAGAAGAGTGATATACTGTGCACTTAACCATTTTCATTATCGACCAAATTGTACATTAATTAGTTGTAAAAACTCTTATGATTGGCAGATAAAATTTTTCGTATTCTATATTTGACATCTAAATTATCAATGTTAATGTGTCTTGCTCATATTCAATAGAGATTTGAGGCATTTGACCAACAAACAAGTCATTGGTAATTAATCATTGGCAAGGTAGTTCAGCTCAGCATGAGATTAGGAATCCAAATGATGAGATTTGTTTCTTGGAACCCATAAGGCCATAATGTCTATTATACAAGCTTCGTGTGCATTTTTCTAATAATTGTATCCTTACAAGGAACTGCTGAGTCCAAGTGCCGAGTCCCTTATAAAATCAAAGCTAAAATCAATGACTATTCTGTCCTGCAGTAAGAATGCTACATCACTATGCAGATGTGAGAATAATTAACCCTAGAAACTATTCAAGCTGGTGTATATTCCGACATTGGTTACGTGTGTTAAGTTAGGCCTCAAATCACTATGCAGATTTTGAATATTTTTTTGCTTATTCATTAAGTAGACACAAAATGAACAGCTGAAATAGTGAGATGGTTAGTTTAATGGTGTATAATATTTGAAACCTAAAAAAAATTAGTTTGTGAGGATTTTTAAATGTTTAGAGTATGATCAAATGGTCAGATCGAGAATTTATATGTCTAAAATCATAAATCTAAGTAATATATTACTTTTGACAGTTATTTTGTGTTTATTTCATGCATGTCAAGAAAACTACAAAATAATTGATTTTTAGTTTGAGTTTTTTTTTTAATCGACACCAGATTTTTTCTAAATTCTTTCTTCACCCCTGAAATCTTTTATTTCATATTGACCCCCCAAATCTTATCAGTTTGGACAAAATACCCCTCTATTACTTATTGTCTATTCTGTAATTAGGAGATAAAAATACACTCTTACCCCTCAATTTGACAAAATACCCCCTCTTTCTTTCACTCTCTTTTACTCACTCAGATTAGCAGTTGCTGTTGCTGACGGAACTGCAACAGTTTTGGCAGTAGCTGTTGCTGAAATGAAGAAGAAAGAGGAGACGATATTTTGGTAACTTTACATCATATTTTAGAGCTTCAGAATGTAAAAAGAAATATCCGACATCTTTTAACTTGTAAACAGAAAAACTAACGGAAGGGTATTTTGTCAAAACTTATAAGATTTGGGGGTTGATATGAAAATATGAAGATTTCGGGGGTGAATATGAAATTTAGAAAGATTTCGGGTGTCGATATGAAAAAAAACTTTTTAGTTTCAATTTCTTTAAATAATATAGATATATTTCAATGGAGTGAATTTTGTATTTAAAATGTCGTGACATTGCATTTGAGTGGAAAAGATTCATGCTCAAATCTTTTCGAAAGTAGCCAAGTCTGTGTCCATGAATTTTTCTTAAAAGATTTTGCATGTTCGTGTATTCATGTCTTTTCATGTCCTGTCATGTCCATGTCCTATGTCGGTGTGTGTGTAACATAGGGTTCATCTTTTTGAATCAATTTAAGCTCTAAGACTAAGGATCATGACTGTTGACGAATAAGGATCTAATAACTAAGGATCATGACAAATAAGGATCAAATATGAAGATGATAGATCTGAAAAATTATCCAGTGCACAATTGTATATTTTATAGTGGCACATATAGCTTTCCAAATAGAAATACATTAAATATATCAACCGGCTTTAAGGTATGTTCTTCAATTAGTTCATTGGGCTTGCTTAAGAACAACAACTTCTAAATCCCCATCTGCTGTACAAATAAACTAATATGCTCGCTCTTGGACTGCTAGCATGTATCCAGTTATCAAACAAAGGCCCAAGCAGTATGTGTCAATACTTGAGCCATTCTTCTGGTTTCTAATTCCAGATTCATATCCATGCAAATATCTAGAGACAGATGGACAATACATGGGAAGCGTTTCTATGAGTTAAGAGCTTGATTCTGAAAATTGGAGGTTAGAGGTTGAAATATTCACTGTAAACATCTTACAATGTGGATGTTACATGATATGAATAATCAATATTTGTTTCACTTCCTATCACCTGACAATTAAATGGACATTTCATAATCCTGCTCTGAAGCAAGGTAACATATATTTTGACATTCACTCAATATAAAGTGGATTTAGATATAATCTAGATTTGTAGATAGATCTTAGTTGTGGAATTAGTGAGCCAATGAGCTCTATGTGTCGTATTAGTTACCCCATGTGCAAGGAAATTGCCCAAGTTATTGGATTCTTATTTTGTACTTGCCATTCTCGAAGCTGTGCTCTCTTGGAGGCATACTTCTTGTTGCAGCATAGATTTTTACTGTCAAGTGTCAACAAGTAATTTTAATTACAAAAACATGTTTTTATTCTTCTTAGAAATAGGATTAGTATGGCTTTGAGTTTCTCTAATTTCCTTTTTACTGCTCCAAATTTCTCTTCTCCAACCTCACAAATCCAAACCCAAACCCTCAATGGCAACTAGGGTACTAACCGTGGTGCCTTTACATTTGTGCACTCCGTCTACGTTAGAATGTAAATATATTTCCTTTACCCTTACCACAACTTCGGAGGTGTGGTGCAACAACAGACTTTAAAATAGTGTTAGAGGCACCCTGGTTGATAGCGGAGTAGATATTTAGAAAAAGTGGATTACCAAAAATATTGCTATCCAAAAGCCTAAATTTTGGCGCACAAAAAGAGGGAGAAGGGAGAGGGGATTGTTAGAACCCACATCACTAATTTGGGGTTTTTCTGCGGCGGCATGGGATCTTTAAGAGTCTATGATTTATGTATATCAAGATTCAACCTCGAGTAATTAATCTAGTTATACTGGACTTATTTGGAGACCATGGGAAAGGTAGATCTGGCTTTAGACATGGGATGTCCCATGTAGATAGCTACTTGACCATCAGTCACTATTATGCGACAAGGTCCAATAATTCTATTGAAGCTATACTAGTTAACTGAAAAGTATTCAAAACTGAACTGAGGCCAAGTATCTGAGGGGAAAGAAAGTAGTTGAAGCGTTGCCTGTTATGATGGAGTCGCCACCTACTCGTATATGATGCCTTGAAATAGCAAGAAATTTGAACATTTAATACGCGAAAAAAATCCACATTAACACGGCAAATCTAGTTTAAAAGCATTATTAGTATCAGAATTATGGTTAGTAGGAAGCTGTTTGATAACATGATAGAATCATAGTTCATGTGTTAGTGGTCACTATTTCACAAGTTTTCTATTCTCATAATGATGGTAATCAATTCAAAGTCATTGTTTAGGACACTGTTCTTTCATTGTGCTTATGTGGTCCTCATGGCATGACACAATAAGTATGACATAGACCCCATTGTTGCTATATTTTAGTTTAGCCATTTAAGTAGTTGAACTGAAGAATATTGGGCTAGCTAGTTGGAGGCTAGCTCTAACCCAACCTGACATCTTACATTCATCACTAGCTTAAACACAGGGGGGTAGGAACTTTAACAGCCAGACCTAAATTGATCTATCACAAACCGATTCGGCTTTGGTTAGTAATTGGGCAGAGCACATTAGCTGTATTGAAAATGTTTAAGATTTTGAAATGTAGTAGGGATAACTAATAGTCTGATTGAATTCAGGCACAAATTTCTTGAACAAGGCATCAATACATATAGCATACAATTTTCACATATCAATTGCAGTAGATGCAATATACCGAAATGTAATGCTAGTTGCCTTTGTCGATTTTGGGTTAGCGTGAGCTCAATCTGAAATGGATCAAATCGCAAGGGCATGATTTTCCCCGACAAATTTTATTGAAGTTTGAGTGCGAACAACTCCTTATGCTGCTTGAAGGTGGCAAGCAGATACCGAAGCTGGATAGCCTCCCAACTTCAGAAAGTAGCAAGCACACCAAGCAGAATGGGATATCAATGAAATAGGAGCAGTGTCTATTGTCTGGTTTGGAGAGCCCTTCCAAATTCCAATCTGAGATGGATGGTTTGAGCTATGGAGCCCCCACATGTTGACAGATCGACGATGCCTTTACTATCAAGCGATTGAGACCCACCAACAAAATTTCTCTAAATATGTTCAGTAAAAATTCAGTGTTGTCTTGATTCTTCCTTTATTGATTCATTTAGGTACTTGTAGTTACTGTAGTAGCCTTTTGTTTTATATTTAGATCTAATAAGAATTACTAGGTTTGTTTATCTTAACAATAGTCCACGTTTGTTATGGTAAATTTTTTCTAGCCGTGTAGTGATAAAGATAACGAACAAACATGTTCTTTTGTTTGCATAAAAACAACGAAATGATTGACAAACCATTTATAACATAAACTTACTAATCATATACCTTACAAAATTCATGATACTGATCACTAGTAATGTTTTGGATTACTCAGGATAAACGATGTGTTTTATCTTCAACAGGGTGATGAGAAGAGATAATTTCTGCTTCCAATTCTGTTCTGCATACACATGAAAGCTTTATGAGTTAAATTTGTGGTTCCCAAGAAGAAATATTGAACTCAATTTCAGATATGCTGCTTTCTAAACCAAAGTTCAAAGTGAAAAACAAACTGTATATTCTTGCCAGATCTGTACTACTTGCAGTCAGATGTCATGTATCGCGACTCAGAAAAAGAATAAGAATATTTCAAGGTCAGCATCGCATGAAACTTTGGTTCTCAGTGTGGGGAGAAAGTATAAAATCTTAATGGTAGAGTTTTTACCTCCTTAGTGTTAGTATGAAGTTTGCATGAAGTGTGGAGGAAGCAACAGTACAGACACTCTGATACATGTCAACAGGTAAATAGAGTTGTTGACAGCTCTGAGTTTTGGCCTGTCGACAACATTTTCCACAGAGCAGTGGTCATCTCAGGTTGTCGACAGGCCTGGTTGGACAAGCTTTGCCTCTGGGCTAGTTCGAGTGTGTTTCAGAGTTTGTTTCTGATCCGAATTCAAAGTTTTTGATTTTTCTTATTTTCATAAACTCTGTGGCTATATAAAGAGAGATATTGCCCATTGTATCATGTAATTGATTGATTAATAAGATCTCTTTCCCTTCTGCCCCAAGGACGTAAGCAATTGCTGAACCTCGTAAAATTCATATGTTCTCGCCTTTTTCCTTTGTTTGCTTGTTTGTGTAATTGGCAACTATTTTCTAGTGTGCTGCTGTTCTCTGTTGCTTTAGATTCCAACAAGCGGTAGCAGAGCTTTCTGGTTTCGACGGGGAGCTTTATTCGGGTGGTGCAAATCGCTTTGGAGATTATCTACAGTTTCGATGGAAGTAAAGATCTGATCTTTTCCATTTGGATTTGTTTTCAATAATCATTTTTTCGCATTGCTTTGAGGAATTTACTGAGGAGATGGTCGGAGATAGTCAATCGTCAGTGAAATCCGTGAGTCTTCCGACAAAGATTGATGTCGTGAAGTTTGATGGCACGAATAATTTTGAGATGTGGAGATGTGAGGTGATGGATGCCCTGACGACATCAAATCTTGAAGACTCTCTGCATCTGGAAGATAAGCCGGATGATGATAAGCCAGAGGAGACATCCGAGAAAGACTGAGAAAAGATGACTCAAACAGCGTGTGATGTCATCAGGTCCAATTTGACACAAGACATCAAGTATCATGTGTTGTATGAGACTTTCGCAAGGAAGATGTGGGAGATCCTCGAAAAAGTATCTGCGAATAGCATTGAGACTCGATTGCATCTGACGAGGAGCTATACTGCTTCCAGTTAAAGAGAAGACTCTCTATTGATGTTCACATGAATAACTACAAGAAGATTCTTGCAGAGCTAGTTAATGTGGATTTGGAGATCGAAGAAGAAAAGGCGGCGATTCTTCTGATTTGTCTTCCTAATGAAGAGTATGAGACATTCGTCCTAACTTTGATCAATGGTAAATAATCACTTAAGTATAGTGATGTGTCAGCTGTTCTTGTAAACTATAAAGCGAGAAGGAAGGACAAGCAGTCTTCTTCCAAGAGTACTTCAACAGAAGCGTTGACGGTAAGAGGCAGGAGTTCCAGTAAGAAGGGTAAAGGCAATTATGGTAGATCGAAGTCCAGATTGAGTTTCAAAGATCTGAAGAAGAACTAGTAGGAACCAGTAGGCCTTCTGTAAAAAGTTAGGGTAATGAAAGGTTGATTGTTTAAGGATCAAAGATAAGAATAAGAAGTCAAAGACCGAGACAAATCTCACATAGGTGATCAATACCCAATCGGATAGTATCTCACAGGCAGGTGGATCGGACTTAGATTCAATGATATTTTCGTTCTCAGTCACTACTCCTACTATTGATTACTCAGGTGATTCTGAGTGGATGCTAGATACAAGAGCTACCTATCATGTATATCCCAATAGGGATTGGTTTTTTAGCTTTGAGAAGTTAGATGGTTGTTTTGTTGTCATGGGTGATGGTCGTCCATGTAACATGGAAGGGACAGGTACGGTCTTTATCAAGTTGTTTGATGGGATGGTGCGAGAATTGAAGGAAGTGAGGTATGTACCTCAATTGAAAAGGAATCTTATCTCTGTTGGTGTCTTGAAAGCATGGGTCTTGAAGTATCTATTAGAGATGGTATTCTCAATATGACTAGAGGTTCGATAGCGATTTTGAAGGGCGTCCAATGCAAAAACCTACACTACTTGAAAGGTAGCACGGTTGCAAAATGAGTGGCGACTTCTACAAATTCAGATAATGATTGCGCTTGACTTTGGCATATGAGGCTCGGACATACCGGAGAAAAGTCTTTGCAAGCTTTTGCGAAGCAAGGTTTATTCAAAGGTGTCAATACCTGTAAATTGGATTTTTGTGAATACTGCGTCATCGAAAGAAGACTAAGGTGAAATTCAGCACCATGATTCATTGCACCAAGAAAATTCTAGATTATGTTCACACAGATGTCTGGGGACCTACTAATAGCGGTGTCAAGTGGGCGGGGCCGCGCCCGACAACCCGCACGGGCACGACCCGAGGAAGCCCGGGCACCACCCGGCCTAGGTCTTACCCGGGCCAGACCCGACCCGGGTCCGGCTAAGCCCTGGGCCGGACCTTGGTCCGCCAAAGGCGGTTTGGTGGACCATGACCCGCCCGGACCAACCAGGCCCGGGCACGGGCGCTGGCACGACCCACCCAGCCCGCCTTGAAAATTCCCAACAGCTATATAACCGTTGGGTGCCCAGCTAAGCCCAATGGCTATTATAGCCGTTGGGGGCTGGGGAGTTTTGCAAATGTTTTTTGCAAATACCCCCCCAACGGGTATATGGTAAGTTTGGTGACATTTTTGCACCTTGGTGTAACTCATGAGATCGATCTAGACTCAAAATTTTATAATTTTTATGTTTTGACATAATGAAAATTACATGCATCAACTTATTATGTGCTTTCCATCATGGCACGTGATTTACTAACTCCTTCGGCATGTACAATAACATTAGAGTTTGCTTTTAGTATAGGTGGTCGAGTGCTGACTGATACGAGAAACTGTCTGGCGTCGAATGCAATCGAGATGATCATATACGGGAAGAATTGACTGGATGCGGAAAAGAGAAGTCAAAATAAAACAATTGATGATCTCATCGACGATTCTCCAAAAGGCTCCCCAGAAGATAAATGAAGACTTATATTTTTTTTATTATGAATGATAAAATGTATAAAGACTTGTACTTTTTTATTTATTATTGATATATTTAAAAAAATTTAATTTATATTTCAATTATATTGTAATCATTATCAATTTTATTGGATCATTAATAAAAAATTTACATTTTCATTTCACAACTTGTAAACTTTTGGCAATTTTTTAACAACTTGGATCAGCAATTTGTTAGATTTTTAAAGAATTTTTTAAGAGTTTTTTAGTATTTTTATTATCTTAATAAGGTCGGCCTGACCCGGGTCTGACCTAGGCCCAAGTCACCCGGGTCGTGGCCGGACTCGGGTTCCAGAAATGGAGCCTGGTCCCAGCCCGGGTTGCCCCCATTTTGGCCGTGCGGGGTGGGCCCAGCCCGGCCCAGCTGTTAGTCTGTTGTGCCTATGCCTGGCTCGGCCCGACCCACTTGACATCCCTACCTACCAAGACGACATCTATTGGAGGTAATCAATACTTTGTGTATTTTATAGAAAATTACTCTAGGCGATGTTGGGTATACACAATGAAGCACAAAGGAAAACTCCTGGAGTTGTTTGTGAAGTAGAAGGGAACATGGAGAGAGTACGAGAAGGGAGATCAAGGCACTCCGTTAAGACAACAAAGGAGAGTACACAAGTGATCTTTTCCTACTGTTATGTCACGATGAGGGCTCATAAAGAGACTTCACAATAAGAAAAAGACCGCAACAAAACAGGGTGACTGAAAGGATGAACATGACTTTGTTGGAGAAGGTCAGTGCATGTTATCCAATGCCGGCATATCGAAATTTTTTTTGACTAAGACATTGGCGTATCCTTACTATCTCGTTAACAGGTTGCCTTCGTCTGCGATAGGAGGTAAAACTCCTGTGGAAGCTTGTTCGGAAAAAGTTGCTCAGGATTATGATTTACTTCGGGTATTTAATTGTCTGACCTATTATCATGTCAAGGAAGACAAGTGGACCCGAAAGCGAGAAAATGTGTGTTCATAGGACTCAAGGAAGGCGTAAAATGCTACAAAATTTGGGATCCGAAGGATAAGAAGTTTATCTTGAGCAGAGATGTCACATTTGATGAGGCTTCAATGATGAAGCTTATAGACTCCAAGCAAGTGGAGAATAAAACGACCGACAGGATATCTCATCCGGTGGAGAGTGATACTACTTCACCGTCTCTAGACATGTCAATATCATTTGAGATCATACCGCAGTGATATAGGATGGTGATCATGTAGCCGATCAGGATACTGAAGATGATGAGGATCATGGACAATCTATGAGTGATGTCCAAGAATCCATTGGAGTTGAAAGAACTTGAAGAAATCTACATAATCCTAGTTGGCTCACTATTAACATGATAGTAGATTATGCTCTCCCAGTCGTTGAGGAGGCGAGCCCGTCTACATATAAGGAAGTTGAAATCAGTTCAAGTCCAAGACGGGGAAGGATACCATGATGGAAGAGATGAGTCTCTACACAAGAACGACACTTGGGAACTGTCAGAGTTGCCCAAGGGAAAGAAGGCGATCGTTGTAAGTGGGTATTTGCTAAAAAAAATAGGGATCTCTGATGGTGATACTATACGCTGCAAAGCTAGGTTGGTAGCTAAAGGCTACACACAGGGAGAAAGCATTGACTACAATGACGTATTTTCATCCGTTGTGAAGCAATTGTTTATTCAGATTTTACTGGCACTAGTGCACAATACGAGTTAGAGCTTGATCAACTCGACGTTGTAACCCCCAGACCCTAGGTTGCATGCCCAGGTTAGAGCTCAGAGATATCATTGTACCAAATATTTCGTGGAATACACATAGGAGACTTGTCACCTATACTATTCATAGGTATCTTTATTATTTTGTCAGTACTTCTATTTTTTTTTCTATTTTCATATTTATCTTGATCAATGACCCTTTTTTTTCCGTTATTCTTGTACTTATTTAATGCTAGAATTATTATATATATTGTGTTTGTTCCATGTACTGAGGCTTAGCGTACGTATGTGACGGTATTTTCGCCCTGCGTATGTACGTTGCCATAACATTCCCGTATCCGCGGGATCGGTGCGTTACATATGGTATAACAGCCAAGGTTCACAACTAATGTGGTTAACCATTGAGATCAATACTCAGACTTTTACTAATAGTACAACTAGATTCAGATTAGAACTAATCTGTATCTGGATTTGAGGATTCCAACTACGAGTATAAGAATATCTCCGTTGAAAATCCATTCCTTAACTCCTAATATTCCTTAAATTTCATTATCATTCTAAATATTTTGATTTCTAACCACTTCTCCTTCATAAGCTTGATTCTTTATTATTATTTTGATATCTGATACTAGTCACCCAGTTCGGAGTTCGATATAGATATCAGAGTGTCACAAATCGTTTGCGCATAACATCCTGGTCCAGAAGCTGTAAATATTATTCTCCTACTTAAATTGAAATTTTGAGGACGAAATTTTTTATAAGGTGGAGAGAAGTGTAACCCTCGGTCCGTGGTTTGCGTGCCCAGGTTAGAGCTCAGAGATATCGTTGTACCAGATATTTCATGGGATACACATAGGAGACTTGTCACCTATGCTATCATAAGTATCTTTATTATTCTGTCTTTATTTTCTTATTTATTCATGTTTCCATATCTATTATGATCACTGACCATTTTGCAGATGTTCTTGTACTTATTTATGCTGGAATTATGTATATATTGTATTTATTCCATGTACTGAGACTTAGCGTATATACGTGAGGGTATTTCAGCTCTGCGTATATACGTCGCCATAACGTTCTGTATCCGCGAGATTGGGGCGTTACAGAATTGAAGACCGCCTTTCTTCTAGACCTTGCCCTAAAAGAGATTGATGTTTTGAAAAGCAAAAATGATTGTGATGATGTTGTGAAAAACAATGAGGTTTTATCTTCTAAATTAGATTTGTTTTAAAAGATAACCTTTTTTGAAAAATGAAATTGATTTCATTACTAAAGAATTAGATCTTGTTTAAATAAAAATAAATCTTTGAAAAAGGATATAGATAATCATGTTTGCCATGCTAGTGTAGCTTCTTCATCTAGCACATCTATTGCATGCTCTCTTTATCTTCAACTATTGAAAATGATATAAATGTTTTGAAGAAAAGTGTAGATTGTTTGGGCTCCACTTTGAGCCAATGTACTTTAAATCATACACGCTTGGAAACCTTGGTTCGTAAGAAACAAGGTCCATCTTTGCATGCACACTCATCACGGCATACGCATGCTCATCACGATCACAAACTTCACACTATATATGCCCATGTGTACATGTGTACACATTGTGATCGAAAAGGCCACCTTGCTAGATTTTTCTATGATCATTTGCATATTGAAAATTTAGCAAATAATCTTGTTTGGGTTAGGAAAGATACTAACCCCTATGGACCCAAAAGGAAATGGGTACCAAAGACCACCCCTAAAATTTTTGATGTAGGTGTGGGCTCTCGCATCACGTGAGAGTAGCGGTGCCTTGAAGTGGATGCGTTCCGTGCTTAAAGAAAACAATTTAGATGCATCACTTTCCAGGGGAGTTTGGTGAAAAGGACCACCATTGGTTTGGAGAACTAGAGAGGTGCCTTCATCGGTTTTGGTATCGATCTCTAACTCCCGTTTTATTTACATGCTTTCACATCATTGATTTATAGCATGTCATGTTTTATTGTTCATTATGATTATGCCATGTGATTTAGATTAGTGATATACATGTTTAGTTATTTGAGACACCCATGGACCTATCTTTGTGTTCTCATTTTGTTTTTAAACTAATATGTATGTCCTAGATCTAATGCATGTGCATACACATAATGATCATATGTGTGTTTATGATTTTATTTTGTTTTGATGTTTATAATTTATTATGTTAAATGCCATGATTCTTAGATCATTGACATGCATGTATAGCTTTTGAGATCACCCATGTTTATATGGACCCGTATGTTGTGTTCTCACCATTTGTTTAGCTATTATGCACTTCATAGCTCTAATAGCATGTGGATTTACATAATGATCGTTTTATGTTTGTAATGATGATTTATGTCCCGTTTTATGCTACATGATTTAATTACTTGTTTAAATGTTAGTTTTCATTAAGACTAGGTATATACTTGTACATAGAATGGGCCACAAATAAATCTTTATATATGTTTGTGCTTGGATGCTTATTTGTACCCATTAGATGTTCTAGTATAGTCTAGTTTTGATGATTCATGCATTCTAACTTGTATTCCCTATTTTGGACATGTTTTTATGATCATGTGTTTTCACTTCATGTATATGTTTATTTTGTCAAACCTTAAGATATACTTGTATACCCCTTGAGTCATTTGCTTTTCATGCAAATCTTTATTATGGACTCAAATTGTGTTTAGGGATATGTATGTATACTTTTTGTGTTGTCAAAACATACATATGCCTTGAAGTATAAATTAGTTTTATTGAAAATTTTAGATTTTCATGTTTCATGTTTTAAGGAATATCTTAATTGAGCTTAATTGAATATTTTCATGTTGATATGTGTCACATAACACTTGTTCACTCACTTTATTAGTTTTCTCATGATTTTATTTTCATGAGTATGATACATGTTTTATGGAATTTGAGTGTTCAATGCCATGTGATTTACATGCGTTTCATGAAAAATATTTATGTTTTATTCCTTACTTGAAGGATTTCGTACTAGTTAACAAAATTTTCCATAACTAGTTCGTATTCTTCACTTTGGTAGAGTTTTTCAAACGTACTCTATTTTCAAACCTATTTTTGAAAACCCTACCTTCTAAGGGTGGTTGGATGGGAGATCATGCTCATGTATGCTTTATAGTGAAAATCATTTTAAACTTGAACATGATTGGGAGGATAGGTAATATGAGATATACACTTGATATTATTGTTGTTTCAATTGGTATCATTGAATTCTTTCAATTGGTATCAATATTGACATTTTTGTATACTCATATATTTTTTTTGTATATGTATGCTTGCACTTCAAGGAGTATCAATTTCAATTGGTATCTAATTTTCATACATATATATGTTTTTATTTGTGCTTATTATATTCATATATCTTAGAGCACAAATTTTGATCATGATAAAGCTTGTTTTATAATGACTATCTTGTTTCAATTGACTAGTTTTCAATTGGCATCCACATACAAGCTTATTCATTATTCATTTGGTATTTCATAAAGAGGGAGAAAACTTGTATTTCATCTTTCAATTGGTATTTGTTTTCCACTCCCTTACTTTATGATTGAAAATTTCAATCTGGTATCATATGTTCAAAATGAAAAATATTTACAATTGGTATCAAAATTTTTGTTTAGACATTCAAAATTTATTATGTTTAATTTCAATTGGTATCAAGATTCTTATGTGTTTTGCTTAAAATTGGTATCAATATTTTTTATTTCCTTTCAATTGGTATCAAGATGCTCTACTTTGACAAATTTTTAATTGATATCTTAATTGATTGTCACCCCTTATTTACATAATTTATGTTTTAGACAAAAAGGGGGAGAACATTATTTTATTGCTTTTAACCCCTTTATTGCTTCTTTGTTTCGAACAAAAAGGGGGAGAAGAATGTTTTTGTTTTTACTTGGACCCCTTTGTTGATGATTGACAAAAAGGGGGAGAAGTATTTTGGTTTATATGCATGTTTTATATGCATGTTTTGTTTTATTTATTAGTTTGTTGTTTAATCAGAGTTTAATTGTTTATTGGTATCAAGATTTGTTTGTTTATGCATGTTTTTGTATGCATGTTTTGTTTATCTAAAAAGTTGATAATATTGTTTGTGTTTTTGTTTATTGGTATCAAAAGCATGTTTTGAAGAATTGTTTGTTTATGCATGTATTTGCATTCATGTTTATGTGATTCATTGCTTATTTATCATGTTTTATTTGTATGCATGAGTTAAGAGGGAGCTTCTTTGAAGCTTAACTTTAATCCATGCATATATAACTCCATGAGTTGTCATCATCAAAAGGGGGAGATGTTGGCCCATAGGCCTTCCACTCTAGTTTTGATGATGATTAACTCATGTAGTTATGTGTACTAATAATCTTGTGATTTTAGTTTCAGATCATTAATCAAGTTATTAGTAGGTGATTAGCTTCAACAAGATGATTTTGAATCTTTCACATGTTGATTCAAGAGCCCGAGCGTCAAAGATCATATATAGCACTTGCTCGGTGGATCAAGGAGTTTTGGATCGAGTCGGCTTGGAGACGGCGCTCTACAAGAAGACATCGGTACCATAGTTTAGTTTTGTATTTAGATCCAAATTGTAAAGATTAGAATAGTATGATATGCTCAAGTTCACAACACACACGTTTCATGTTTTGAATATTGGTTTTCGGTTTTTCCCGTTTTTGGTTTACCGAACTTGGTTTCATGAATAGATAGATCAAAACAAGTTTAAATGGTTTTATGTATAGTAGATTCATTCTATATACATGCATGCTTAACTTCCTAAACAAACTTAGTTTTGACTTACTTATTCATGTGTTTTATGTTTTGGTATTTTTAATAAAACATATTTTGGAATTAAAGTCAAAAACATGGATATATATATATGTTTCATGTATATAGGATTATATCCATATACATCATGCCTAAATGTTGTTTAATACCATGTTTTGTATTTGGATGAGTTTTGGACAAAGTGTATTTTGAATTCAAAAATCTAAGTTTTAGAAAATACGGTTTTTGATTTTTGGCAAAATTTCTATAGCACAAAGATGTTTCAAAATGTTTGAAATTTGTGTTGAAATTTTAACACAAGTTTGTATATCAATATAAAATGACAAAACTATTTTTGTGTATTTTTAGAAGATTTATGAGAATTTTTAGGATTAAAATTACTTGTTTTTCTGACCGAACTGCTGCTGCCAGGCTATGTCGGTCGACCGGACGGTCGACCATACCAAGTAGCCGTCGACCGTAGCGGTCGACCAACGTGCACGGATACGTGCACGTTGACTGTCCCATTAGCCGGTCGACTGCATGGTCGACCGACTGAGAGCAGGTTGCTCTCTGTTTGTTCCCGATCGACCGAGTGGTCGATCGGCCAGAGAGCCGTTGCTCTCTGGTTCTGGGGACGGTCGACCGCCCGGTCGACCGGTAGCTGCCAGCGGTCAAATATGACCGTTGGACGGTCGACCGACCGGTCGACCGGTGGTTCAATTTTGCAGTTTCTACTGCCAACGGCTATAATTTTCTGGGGGCTATAAATACCCCATTGAAAATAGGTTTTCTCTAAGATTTTTGGTACTAATTTTCCTCCTGACTCTCTAGTGTTTTCACAGCAATCAAAAGAAGTTTTTGGGCTTTAAATTGAACAATCTATTTGGTGTTTTTGCTAGGGTTTGGAAAATCAAGAAAGGTTTTTGGGAAAAGATTTTATTCAACTTCTTCATCTTGGTTTCTAGTTTTTCCCAAAGATTTTCTTTGAGTTTTTGATTTCCATTCCTTTGGTTTTCTCCACACTTGAGCTACATCTACTATCTTATTCTATAGGATCTTTGTGAGGGAAAGAGATTGTTTGTGGTCTTTTGATCACCAAGTTGTAAACCAAATCTTTGCTTGGCTTTGTGCCTTTCCCTCATTGTGTTGAGGAGGTTGTGCATTTGGGTTGTATCCCTCAAGTTGTGAGGAGATCCTTGTGTTGCTTTGTGGTTATCCCTCAAGGTTGTGAGGTGATTGTTTGTTGGCTTGTAGTTGTGCCTCAAGGAGGAGGTTTGTGTTTGTAAGGAGAGGAGTTGGGTACTCCTTGTGATTGTATTGCCCAAATCCTCGGTGGAGGTTCCCTTTGTGGGAGCCCTTTGTGGACAAGCTAGTGGACTTAAAATCCTTCTAGGTGAAGGCGGGGATGTAGAGCTGTGTGCTCGAACCTCGAAACATATCTTGTTGTTTGCGCTTGATCCCTTGGCTCTTACTCTCTCTCTATATTTTGCATTGCATCTATTCATATTGTTCATTCATAATTATTTGCTTGGCTTGTTTGAGTGTGCATCTCTTGTTAATTGCAATTAGTTTTTAATTTCGCATTAAGTTCATTAGATTAGCATTATCACCTATTCACCCCCCTCTAGGTGATTTCAGGGGTATGTAGGCAACCAACTTGATGCAACCCGATGGAGTCGACATAGTGCTATGTTGTGTTCGGCTCGGATTTAAGAAATCTTCACCGAGGTGGAATTAGGGGTGAGAGTGTAAAATCTTAATAGTAGAGTTTTTTTTAACTCCTTGTGTTAGAATTATTTGAATAAAGTCTAAATTAATTTGGGCCTACACAAGTCTAATTGGATTTATACACCCGTCTCTATAAGCCTATGTTGTTGGACCCTATAAAAAATTGATCAAGCCTAATGATTTGGGTTTAGACACGTTTTATTTACACTTAGTTATGAGTGTATTTAAATTAAGATGTAGGACTCATCTACACGTGTGTAACTCGTGTTATAAATCAAGGGTTTAGATCTATGATGAGTTGAAGTAGAATTCCTTGATGCTATATATATCATGGTTATGATTCCCTCTCCCCCACTAATCTATCATGATCTAATCTCTTTCTTGGAGGCCTCTCATCTCCTCTAAGGATCATGAAGAGAACATGGTTGGAGAGAAGAATCCCCTCCCTCAACTCCGGCATCCTCGAGATCGTGCAACCTTGGGCATCCTTTTCGTGATAGAATCAGGTATGCTTAAACCCTCCTTCCGTTTGATCTTGATAAAAAGGCTTTTAGTTTATATGTGGATCTTATATGGAATAATTATTAGATCCAACAATTGATATCAGAGCTTCCTTTTATCGGATCATCGGGATATAAAGTAAAAATCTTTTGATCTCGATGTATGAAAATTATGAATCTCTGTATTTAATTCAATAAAGATTATATTATGTGTCTCAAGTAATTGAATTAAATTGTGGTGATTAAATTGAATTATGTATAAATTTTTTCTAGAATTTTTTTATCTATGTTATTATTTTGAAATTTATATTTGAAATTAAAAAAGGCATGCACATAAAGGTGTTTCAAATATAAAAAAATAATTGCATACAACAGAACAGCATGCATGCATGCTACATGCAGGCTAGAGCAGCTTGCATGCAGCGCATAAAGTCTACAATGGTCCCCTCCTCCCGCGGGTGTGCAACAACCGCCGGCCACCATGGGCTGGCGGCTTCAAGGGCAAAACATCTTTAAAAAAGTTAATTTTTTGGATTTTCCTAATTAAGTGAGATTATGAGATTAATTAGGATTAAAAATTTTAGACATATAATTTTACTCTAGTAAGAAAACCTATTCCTAATTAATTTCATATAAATTTCAATTGGGATTGTTGAGATTGATTTCGGTTTTAGGATTAAGATAGAATTCTAGTCTATTAAGGATATTTTGGGGTAAAATTTAATCAAATAAAGAAACCTAATCCTAATTAATCTCACATTAATCTAATCGGATTTTATTCAGTTTATTAAATCTGACCCATTAAGAAACCCATAAGTTAACCATTGCGGGTCGGGTTTGATCCAAACCCGATAAGCACTGCAGACCCGTTTTGCCAATAGAAACTTTAATAAGCTGTTGCGGGCTCATCTGACCTCTGTTTTGAACGTGCAAACAATTGTTTCGAAACTCTTGACGTGCACTACAGTATTATAGGTACTATACATAACAAAACAGTAGTTAGTTGACATAAAGTAGGCATTGAAGTGCATGTTTACCATGATTATATGTATTCTTACATGCTTCGCCTTCATCAATATTTATTATATTGCTTATATTGTTCTAGCATGATGAATATTGATGTTTACGACAGTTGATAACACTCAGATAAAAATATATACATGTTCAACTTAAATAATTTATAAAGAAGCTTATTTAATTGCGTATATAGTTCATGCGGTCAATAACCGGCCTAAAGGAATACTATTGTTTGGCCGAATTATGTACGATATTGGATACTTGATGTGGGTAATACAAGTTAGGAGAACCTTGGTGTGTGGTAATCGGCCCAAAAGAAGGTTGTCACACTATAGGCCCATATTGCATTACCCTCATCAACTAGTCCGTGGCGGAATAAGAATCCAAATGCGTAAATTTGTGTGGCCCATGCATGTGGCAATCGGCCCAAAGGAAGGTTGTCATTATGGCCGGGTCATTACATATATTATATGGTCGATATAGATAACTTAAACTTTAGGACCAATCTTATAAAGGGACAGTCGGCCCAAAGGAAGGTTATTCTCTTACATAGGACCTAAGCTTTAGGGTATCTATGTTGGGTCAGTACAGTGTTAGCATATAGAGACACAACTAGTTCTGAAAGTTTGGCCGGCAGCTCTATCGTTGCATTTTCTGAAATTTATTTTTATGGCTATTACAGTAGAATTTTGTTAAATGCAATATTTATGTTAAATTGATGAGAAATTGTACGCTTATGTAGTCTACATTGAATGATACAAACTTTAAGAAGCGGTAAGACACGTGAAAGATCCTTCTTGCATTTATAGACTTAAACTACTGATTAGTCTACGATTCTACATCATTACATTGCATTTCTCTACCAATTTATGAATAAAATGACGCTTCTTACCTGTGTTTTGCTCTATTTTGCAGATAATCAAGAGTTTAAGGGCAAAGTTGGAATAAGAGCCTAATTAACCAAATTTCGGGTATTTAAATCTCATTACTTGGAGGGTAAATTAGAGAGCTTCTAGAGAATACATTGGATTCAGAAGTTGAGCGCGAATCTGAAGAAAACCGGATCCAATCAACCCAAAACTAAATACATCTAGAAGGTCCTCGCAGTTAGACGAAACCACGAACCAAAATCAGGGACCTAAGTCCCTAATATTGCCGCAAAAACACAGCAAATGCCACGTTTTCGCGGCAATCTTGTGGGGCCACGCGTCGATCTTCGACGTGTGGCCTCGTCACGCCTTTCAAATGCTTCTTCTGCCTATAAATACTGCAAGTTTGGGCCAGAAACGAAAGTAGAGAGCTGTAGGCTAGGTTTTCTCTCCTTTAGTTTAGGTTAGTGTATTCTTCTTCTTTTTCTTTTGTATTTTCATTTATTTTTAGATTCATGTATTAGGGCTGAGTTGATTCTGGAGGGGGAGAGAGATATTGATGTAATAGAGAGTGACAATCTATGCAAATATGTCTCTTTTCTTCTCTATTGTAATCTTCTCCATCTTCTACATGATGCTTAGCTAGTTTTTCTTCTCATGGCAATCTAACTACTAACCACTAACTAACTAACCGCTTAATTGATAATCCACATGAATCTAATAGCATCTACAAGGCCTTGCTCTTGCCAGAGCCATTGATGGCTCATGATGATGGATTCTAAC
>JAVJIF010022002.1:0-15356 GCA_038442645.1 Agave tequilana | reverse complement strand
TGTCAAGCTCTAGCTATAAACTGCACTCAATGAACACTTCCATCACTAGTACTCACCTAAACATGTCATGAGTTCGTAAATAAGGTTATCCAAGACCTCTCATGATAAACTGTTTCATCATAGGGAAATCGTTTTCATCATTTTCAACTTCTGCAACATAGACTTCCGTCCAAAACAATGACTACATTTGTACAAAATAATGATGACATACATTGTCCATTTCGAGGCTCACACATTTTTTTTTGGCTAAATATTTTGAAGCTCATACATGATTGCTCAACTTGACCAAAAAAAATCCTAAAAAGTTATCAAATTTCATTTTTACTTTGATCACAGTTAGGGGGGTAAATGGGCCGGGTCATGCAGGTTTGGAGTACTTCAATACTCGAACCCTAGAAATCAGGTGGGTTTATAAAGGGACAAAAACCCACCCGTCAGATCTCAGATTTCGGGATACATATTCCAACGGATGAGGCGGGGGTGATTGGATTAAATTTCAAATCAGTGGGTTAAGCGCAATTCTTAAAATAGAAGTTTATACATTTGCCTAAATTGGAAGATATACAGTAACTAATGTTAACATGAGTTTCAAGTCACTACAACACATTGTCACCATAATATATCTTAAGTCATTACCTCCAGTGAGGTTCACGGATAACGTTGTGGGGGCTTATGGGAGTCCCAGGGTTCAAGTTCGGCTTACAATCTATGTATAAAAAAATAAAGTCTTATTACTTGACAAGTGCTAATGAATATATTAAAGCCATGGAGATGTGTATGTGTGTGTCTATGTGTGTGTGTATAACTAGTGTCAAGTGCCAATATATTAAGATAAACTAGTAATTATATTGATATATATGGCAGGTTTTGGGCAGGTCAAGGTTCAGGTTTTGAAGTGTTTGGTTTGGGCAGGTGTTTTGGAAGAAAAAAACAAAGCGTCGCTCATTCGGTTTCGAGTGAGTTAAAGGCTTTAAAAAAACCACCTTTTGCAGTTAGGAACTGGTTCGGTTTGGGTCATGACCCAATTTACACCCTGACTCGTTGTCCTCGTAATTGAGATTATGGCCATGTAGCTTGTTAACCCTTGACATTAGGGGTGCAAACAAATACACATATCCTCGGATATTCGCATCCGCTTTTGATGCGAATACCCACGTCGCATCTCGCATCCGCTTTTGGGGTGGATACAGATAAGGTTTTGTGAACGGATAACAATGGAATTCGTATGTTAGACTTTTTTAAAAACCTCAGGTATAGAAATTGATACTGGGTACTAAGTTTAAAACAAAACACACACAACACACACACACACACACACACACACACACACTGATCGCGGTACTAAGTTAAAACACATATACGGATCCAGATATCCACATATATTATTATTTATAAATATATAATATATTTATATATAATATCTATAATTAGAAGTCATTATGTATTTAGCAATTATTATGTAATAATGAGTAGTTACTTAATTAGGAGTACATTGCTACATGATATTATGAGTACTATTTCTATTAGAAGTTGTAATTGCATTTTGCTTAAAAATAAAAATATAGAGAAAGGACTCATCAACTCTCTAATTTTTCATAATAAATCTTCTCATGGTATCAGAGTCGTAATATTCTTGATCTTGCACAATCTTCATCGTCAAATTCTCCGCTTGCCATCAAAAGATCATCATCGGCACCTTCTCTTTCTTTTCTTTTTCTTTTCCAAAACTGATCTAAATTTAGATGTGTAAGGGGAAAAAACTTTACTGTTGGTGAACAGTACCACAGGGTTTTAAAAAAAAGAAAAAACAAAAGAAAGAAAAAAAGAGGAAGTTTGGTGTTATTCTCTTTCGAAATATGTATTCTTTTGAATATTTGAGAGTTTAGTGATTTTATATGAGTTATTTAAATCCCGAGTGCGTTTGTTCGGTTATTTGTTGGGTGTTTAAATCCCGAGAGAGTATCGTTTGCTTGGGTATTTGGCGTGTTTGGATCCCAAAGGAGGATCATTTGCTTGGGTATTTTGGCATATTTAGATCCCAAAGGAGGATTATTTGCTTCGGTATTTCGGCATGTTTAGATTCCAAGAGAAGATCGTGTTCTTAAGTATTTTGGCCGAGAAGAGAATCAATTTCAAAAGAGTACAAGAATACATCAGAAAAAGGCGTATACACCCTAGCAGTTCAAATGTTTCAGCAATTTCAACAGTTTCAGGTGTTTCAGCATTTTAGGCTACCCAAATGTCAATTTGTGAACAACTTGCTCGGTAGTTTCAGATGTTTCAGTAGTTTCAGACTGCCCAGATATTATCTTCCTCCTTCACAACTACTCTGGCCCAGATAGGCAACTCAACAGCTTGTTTTACATCATCTTTTCCGCCCACATGGGTCATAAATTCATAAGCTTAAGATCATATGACTGAGAACCAAGATATATTGTCATCTCTTAATTCTAGTCTTTTCATCCATCCATCGACTACATTGGCAGATGGTTCTATATCCTTTGTACAAGATATAGGTGTTGTGAATACTACATTCTCATTATCTCTGTAATTTGTGCTTTATGTTCCAAAGTTTTCTTTTAATTTGTTATCAATCGGTAGGATTAATAAATCCTTAAATTGCTCGGTGATATTTTTTCCATGCATTGTGTATTTCAAGAACTTGGAACAAGAAAAATGATTGGCATAGCGCATGGGTGTGGCGTATTGCATTATTTGGACTTGGATTCCAAAACGATAGCATGCTCTAGTTTTGTTTCTATTTTTATCTGCAATGTCGGTCAGAGCATCCATCTTTACAAATTTGAAACTTTTACTTCTGAGTGATCATGCTACGTTTTATATTATGAGTCATGTCAACTAAGTAAGCATCATCCTATGTGATGGGGGCATCGCACCGGTTCTTTTACGTACATATCAACATCGTCGCCATCGCCTCACATCGGCACCGGTTTGGCTCTGGTTTTAAGCCATGTTTTTATAAGCCAGTTGATATTATTGGAGGATCATGTAGTCCATATTTATGTTCGTTGTTTTTCGTTTAAGTCCAATCGGACACGTTTGAGTCAGTTTGAGGAGTCCTGATTAGGTCTAGTTGCTTGAGTCTTCGTTTATTTCGTATTACTTTATTGAGTCCAGTGTTTAGTATCACATCGGTTATGTGGTGAAACCATCATTTGTAAGAATCTATTTAACAGACTCAAATTTGACGAATAAAGGCATTAAATATTTTGGATATAAAGCTTTGCTTAAGTTTTTAATTCAGCCTATTTTGATTGATGCAACTGATGGTGAAGCCTAAATCCAGGTTGCGACCTGTGATCACATCTAAAAAACCCTAAATTTCATAATTTGGTATTTAATTCCACATTATTTTGGTATCAAAGCAAGGTTTCATGTTCCCATCCACAAATTTTCAAGCCTTTAAAAAAATTATTGTTACAATTTGACTGAAATCTTCAGTTGGGAAAAAAAATACAATATGTTCGTCTTCCCCAAGGCGACAACAACCTAACCCACACCACCACCATCGCCGCAGCCACGCCGGAGTTCAGACAACCTCGACAGCGCCTAGCGAGCTCGATTACGAAGTCAGATCACCAAATCCATCGCCTCTTTCCTCCCTTTCTCTCCGCCAAAGCCTTCAATTAACAAGCCAGACCTGATTGCACCCCGACAAGTCCTCTCCACCGCCACTACAACGCCTTCGTCTCCAACGACGCCCTGACAGCGTTCTGCCGCCGCAACACCCTCCTCCATCCTCGTCGTTCAGATTTTTACGAGATCCCCAACCTCTTCGATCTGATCTGACTGCCTCCCAAGTCCCAACGTCTTCGACCTCATCCACCACTACTCGCCACTCGCCGGACTCTCGTCGTCTTCATTTCCTTTTCATGCCATTGCCTCGCTGCGTCATCACCCAGAGCGAAGCTCGCCGAGCCCTCCTCCCTCCTCCGACCCCTGTCGGTTTTCGCCAAAGCTATCCCACTCTTCCACTGTCTAGCCAGAGCTTACTGGAGTTCACCGAGTGTTATCGTGCTTCATCTCCGCCGCCTGAACTCATCAACCCTAGCAAGGATCGGGAAGAAGGGGAGAGACAGAGTTGGTGTCGGGTAAAATTCCACCAAACCGGTTATTATAATCCCAACTGAATTTGGGTTTGGGCAATCGGGTTTATTCAACACTCGACTCGACCCGATTGCACTGACAGCCAACTCAGTTGGACATTGAGTCAACTCGGGCAAGTTGACTGAGTTGACTCAACTGAGTCAGCACAGTCCAGATTCCTCACATTCATCTTCCAGATGTTGTTTCTTGCTCGATTCGCATCTGATTCGCGTCGATCTCAAGACAGCGGGTTCGTAGCTCATAGCACTACTGTCCAGAGTTGTGATGGGTGAATTCTTTCTCCTCGATGGAGGTAATTTTAAGGTAATTCCTAACTCACTCAATTCTACTATTTTTCTCAATAGTATTAGATACCCAGTTGACCAATTTGATTCATCCTTTGTGCTATCGACTTGTCGATGTCCACTATATAAATTGTGAGCAACTGAATCTGTTGACTTTATTTACTACATCTGAGTATTACACTAGAACTGTTCTTGATTCTAGGCACGAAATGATTATTTTGGAATTTAAAATGATCAACATTATGCAGAATTTATGTTAGCTGATCGCTTCAATTAAATTTTTGTTGCCTAGATGGAAATGAGTAGTGGGATACTTACTGCATACCAGAACTGAATTACTTGTTGATTTATTATTTGCTCATTCTGCACTAAGTTTCATATTAGTGATATTTTGTTTCTTTTTCATCATTGCTTAGGCGTCATTTAGCATTGTGTCTTACATCTTGCATCCAGACAACCCTGTTTCATGACCACCGTAGTGGAACACAATACCACCCCTACGACCCAACTTCTGATATGGAGTTCTCACAAGCCAATATCACCAAGCTCTTAGAAAATTTAACCACTCGGATGAACAATGTTGAGCAAGAAGTAAGAAACACTAGGAACCGGGAGACAACCGACAATATTAGTGATAATGGACCTCGCCCTGAGCCTCGCCAACCTAGAATTAATGACCAAAATTATTTTGCGGGAGCAAATTTTAAGAACATAAAACTTGAAGCACCCACTTTCGATGGTCAGTTGGATCCCCAAATCTTTCTTAATTGGATTTTTGACATGAACCATTACTTTGATTGGCATGACATGTCCAACGAAAGAAGGATTTGATTTGCCAAGATGAAATTGGTGGGTCAGACTAGACAATATTGAACGAATATTGAGAAATTGATGAGACTCAGACATCAGGAAACTATTCAAACTTGAGATGAGATGAAACTGAAACTCCAAGAGAAATACCCGCCTACGTTATACAAACGTCTACTTGACCAATGGCAACGTTTGACTCAAGGCAATCAATCAGTATCGAAATACACACTGTTCTAAAAATCGGATTAATCGGCCGATTAATCCTATTCGGTGGCAGCCCGCTTAATATTACATTAATCTCTCTGATTATGCGCTCGGGCGATTAATCGGATCCAAAACGATTAATCCCCGATTAATCCCCAATTAATGCCCGATTAATCCCCGATTAATCCGATTAATCCCCGATTAATCATTTAGGCTTTTCATATATTTTTTATTGAAAAACTTGTCACTTTGTGTGTGCTGGATCGCTAAGTAGTTTATGTTGTGATGTTAATGATTTAATAATGATCTTTTGTTAAATAGTAGATGAATTATTATTTATTAAATAGTAAATGAATTAGGAATTATGATATTTATTATTGTATATTTTGCATAAAGTGATACTTATGTTTTATTATTTTTAAATTAACTTATTTAGCAATCTTTCTCCATCATTCTTTAAAGCTCATTATTTTGATTGATAAATTGACTATTTTTTTAATTTATCTTATTTTACAGGTAAGTTCTTTGATTTATATTTATGTTGCAAAATTTGAAATCTTGGATTACTAATGCGACGAGATAGGTTCTCTTACTTCTTCTTTTTACTATTATTTATATTGTCTTGTTGTTCAATATATCATGTTTTCTAACTTCACATCTAGATATTGTCTTGTATAATATTTAGGTATTTTCAATAATTAACTGTATACATTCATATGTAGTTGTGTATAAATATAATTAAATATATTAAAATATTCAAAACGATTAATCCCCGATTAATCATCGATTAATCCGATTAATCATTATTAAGTGTTGGACCGCACGAATAATGAAACGATTTTTAGAACACTAGGAATACATTAAAAAGTTTGATGAATTCTTAGTGGTGAGGACGAGTTTGATGCCATAGTCTCATCTATGGGTTCGTTCAGGACTTAAGAGTGAGCTTAGACGTGAGCTAATCGTTAGAGATATCTCTACTCTAGAGCAAGCTATTCCGGTTGTCCCAGGAGTTAGATCAATTCAGGTTTCCTCATTCCCTAGACGCACAGCCTATAGGGACAATCCCAATAGGAGTACTGCAAAATATCAACCCAATTCATCCCAATCTCAGTCTTGTGTTGGACCTAGTAACTCCAACCCTAGGCGTAAAGACAAAGGCAAAGAAATCGCAGGTGAGTCGTCTAGATCCATTTAACAGACTCATTGTTTCAAGTGTCGAGGGTATGAGGGTATGGTCACGTTTCAGCACAATGTCCAAGTAAGTCAAAGACGTTGATTATTAAAGCTCAATCGGACGATGAACAAGATGATTTAGACGAAATCGTCCAAGACCCTGAAGACGATACTTGGGAAGATGATTTGGATATTGACCAGGCTACCACCTTGAGATGCGTTTGGAAATGACCCCACCGTCAACTGACAATGTAGACAGGCTTACTCACCATCTGAGTGTAGTAAGATATGGCCTAGCTCAACCCAAGGAAAATGATGACTGGCGTAAAACTTAAATTTTTCAAACTCTCATAAAGATTGGTGGTAAGAATCGTCAGGTTATAATTGATAGTGGGAGTTGCGTCAATGACGTCGCTTCCAGTATGGTAACTAAACTTGGGCTAAAAGTTGTTCTCCACCCTCAACCATACAATGTATCATGGGTAAATTCTGCGTCTATTGATGTGAAAGATAGATGTCTTATCCCGATTATATTTGCCACATATTCGGACAAAATTTGGTGTGTTGTCACCATGGATGTGGGTCATATCATTTTTGGACGACCTTGGTTATATGACCGAGACGTCACTATCAATGGACGTCCAAACTCATGCTCATTTGTTCATGAGGGAAAGAAGATCAAATTGACCCTGTTGCGACCGACTCAACCTATACCTGAGACCAAGCAAATTGAGACATCTAGCAGCAAGAAGGCGTTAATCAGTCCCAAACTTATTGATAAAGAGATCGTCGAGGGGTCCACAATTGTTGCACTTGTCAGATAGATAACTAATGAATCTCAGGAGCAGATTTCTCCTGCAGCAATACCCATATTGAAGGAATTTGCTGATGTTTTTCCCAAGGAGCTCCCAGATAGTCTATCTCCTATGCACGACATCCAACACGCTATCGATTTGGTTCTGGGATCTTCTCTCCCCAACTTGCCTCACTACAGAATGAATCCGACGAAAGACGCCGAACTCAAAAGGCAAGTAGACGAACTGTTGAGTAAGGGATTCATCAAAGAAAGTTCAAGTTCGTGCGTTGTGCCGGCATTGCCCTAAGAAAGACGGCTCGTAGAGAATGTGCATGGATAGTCGCGCCATCAACAAATTACCGTCAAATATCGGTTCCTCATCCCAGACTGGATGACATATTAGATATGAAGTCTAGAGCCACTATCTTTTCAAAAAATGATTTGAAAATCAAATTCGAATTCATTCAGGTGATGAGTGGAAGATCGCTTTCAAGACTAAAGATGGTTTATATGAGTGGATGGTCATGCCTTTTGGTTTGACAAATGCTCCCAGCACTTTCATGCGAGTGATGACACAAGTATTACGGCCCTTTATGGGCAAATTCTTGGTCATCTACTTTGATTATATTTTGATTTACAGTAAGACACTGGAGCACCATGTGGGTCATCTCAGGCAAGTTTGTCATGCGTTGCAAAAAGAGCAATTGTACTCAAATCCTAAAAATGCGTATTCATGACTGACAGAGTCGTATTCTTGGGGTTTGTTGTATTAGCTCAAGGGGTTTCAGCTGATTCTCAAAAAATTCAGGCGATTATAAAGTAGTCGAAGCCTAAAAATATCCAAGAAGTAAGAAGTTTTCATAGGTTGGCGACGTTCTACAGGCGATTCATAAAGGAATTTAGCACTATTATGGCCCCAATTACGGTTGCCTGAAAAAAGAAGAGTTCCAGTGGTCCGTAGCCGCTCCTAAGACGTTCAAGGAAAATCAAACAATGTATAACTGAAGCACCTATAATGAGACTTCTTGATTTCTTCAAGGCGTTCGAAGTCATGTGCGACACCTCAGGCATTGGCATAGGCGGAGTACTCAGTCAAAAAAATACCTAATTGTCTTCTTCAGTGAAAAATTGAGTGGAGCTAAACTGAATTACTCCACCTACGACAGGAAATTCTATACGGTTGTGCAATCATTACGCCATTAGAGACATTACCTCTTACCGAAGGAATTTGCTCTTTACTCGGATCACAAAGCCTTACGATACCTTAACTCGCAGAAGAAGCTCGTGCTAGACACGGTAGATGGGTTGAGTTTATGCAAGACTATACCTTGAAGCGCACATCTGGGGTTGAGAATAAGGTAGCGGATGAGCTCAATCGACGCACCTGTGTGCTTAAACAACTGAACGATGAGGTAGTGGGTTTCGAGCGAATCAAGAAAGTGTACGTGTCATGCCCAGATTTGAGAGAGATTTTTGGTGTTTTGAAGCAAGGGATGACACAGGAAGTAGATGGTTTCCTACTCCAGGATGACTATCTATTTCGATTTCACACGTTATGCATTCCCCATACCTCACTACGAGACTATCTTGTTTGGGAACTACATGCTGGGGGTCTTGTTGGTCACTAATAACGAGAAAAGACCATAGATGTAGTAGAGAGTTTGTTTTACTAGCCAAGCCTAAAACGAGATGTTGCGAGACTAATAAGTCAATGTCGCACCTACCAATTGGCCAAGCAGTGAAAACAGAACACTGTCTTGTATATACCTTTACCCGTGGCAGATCGCCCTTGGCAAGACGTGAGTATGGATTTCGTGCTTGGACTTCCAAAAACTATCAGAAAGCACGATTCTATATTTGTGGTTGTGGACCGCTTTTAAAGATGGCCCACTTTTATCATGTAGCAAGACTTCTAATGCTTCCAAAACTGCTCAGATTTACTTTGACGGAGTAATTAAGCTGCATGATTTACCCGAAATCTTTGTGTCGGACAGAGATATCATGTTCATGAGTTACTTTTGAAAAACTCTATGGCATGAGATGGGACTAGCTCAAATTTCTACTGCTTTTCACCTCCAAACAGACGGTCAAACCGAGGTGGTTAACAGGAGCCTAGGAAATCTTTTGTGATGTCTAGTCAGTGAACATTTGCGGAATTGAGATCTCATCTTACCCACTGCCGAATTTGCATATAATAATTCATATAATAGGTCAATAGGCATGAGTCCATTTGAGATAGTGCACGGTTACAAACCTAAGAAGCCTATAGATTTATTCCCATGACACAGCATCCTAGAATGTCCGAGTCAGCGTCTGCATTTGCATCGCATATACATGAATTGCATAGAGAAATCAGCAAGAAAACTCAAGAAAGTAATGCTCAGTATAAATCCAATGCTGATTTGCACCGTAGGCACCTTTAATTTAATGAGGATAATTATGTAATGATTCGGATTCGTCCGGAGCGGTTCCCACCTGAAGCTGTTAAGAAATTAACTGCTCGTAATGCTAGCCCTTTTAAAATATTAAGAAAATTAATCCAAATGCCTATGTAATTGATTTACCTCCAGAGTTCGGGATTAGTTCGACACTTAATATATCAGATTTGGTAGCTTATAAAGGTCCTCCTTTTAGCCCTGATAATCCACTTCTGAATCTGATGAGCCTACCCCCGAGCCTTTATTTGAGGGACCACACTTTCCCCCACTGCCAGCAACAATTGACCTATTCACAACAGAACAAACTGATAGCATAAAACATAATCAGATCATCTCTACTGGGGATGGTAGTTGCAGACGGTATCTAGTACATTGAAAAGGTCATCCAAAATCTGATGATACATGGATTACTCGAGAAGACCTACAGCGCTTAACCCCGAATTTGTTGGAGTTCTATGAGAGTACGTACATATCAGCGTCGTCGCCATCGCATCACATCAGTACCGCTTTGGCTCTGATTTTGAGTCATAGTTGTTATAAGTCAGTTGATATTATTTAAGGATCGTGTATCCATATTTTATTCTATTCATTGTTTTTCGTTTGAGTCCAATGGACTCCGTTTGAGTCAGTTTGAGGAGTCCTGATTAGGTCTAGTTAATCGAGTCTTCGTTTATTTCGTATTGCTTTACTAAGTTCAGTATGTTTAGTACCACATCGGTTATGTGGTGAAACTATCATTTGTAAGAGCCTATTTAAGAGACTCAGTTTGATGAATAAAGGCGTTGAATATTTTGGATATAAAGCTTTACTTAAGCTTTTGATTCAGTCTATTTTTGATTGATTCAACTGGTGGTGAAGCCTAGATCCAGGTTGCGACCTGTAATCATATCCAAAAAATCCTAAATTTCCTAATTTTGTATTTGATTTCACATCAATATGCCTTATTCTGATAGAGTCAATAAAAGGAATAATCTATTTACTTTAGTTCATTCAGATGTATGAGATCCTTGTTCAATAATATCAAAACTTGGTTTCAAATATTTTATAAATTTTGTGGATGATTATTCTCGAGTCATGTGGATGTATTTAATGAAAAATCGTTCTAAACTATTTTCTACCTTTCAAAATTTTTGTTTTGAAGTGAAGAATCAATTTACCTCTATTAAAATATTAACCGATAATGCTAAAGAATTTTTTATTTCAAGTTTTTCAAACTTTGTCTAAACATGATAGTGTGTATCACTCTTATTCATTTACCCCTCCGCAAAATAGTGTCGTTGATGTAAAACCCAACATTTGCTTGAGATTGCACGTGACTGTTAATTCACATACGGGTTCCTAAACAATTTTTGGGGATGTTGTTCTTACCGCATATTATTTGACTAATCACATGCCCTTATCTGTTCTAAACGGTCAGATTTTATACTCAGTTCTACATCCACAGACTCATTTGTTTCCTTTACCCTCCCCAAAGTTTGGATCTATATGTTTTGTACATAATATTAATCCCTATAGAATCAAGTTAAATCCCCGTGCTCTTAAAAGTGTATTTCTTGAATATTCATGTACTCAGAAGGGAAATATGTTATTATCCAGAACTGAACTATTTTATAATCTCTGCTGATGTCATATTCTTTGAGTCTAAATCATACTTTGACATTGAGTCATTCTTATAAGTTTGATGAAGAGATTTTGTATTTTTTTAATTCAGGAATGTTCGATTGATAATATTGTAGCATTAGACATTACAGATCAAGACATATTGCCTCCTAAACATGGAGAACTAACCAAAATTTAGACAAAAAGCATCTCCATTATGCTATTGTCATCTGTTGTTCTAGTTTCTACTTAACAATCCAGTGAAAATACTTTACCCTCCGGTGATGTTACTCTCATTCTCGTCTTTTTTATTCTAGTTCTGATATTTCTGATATTGACCTTCTGATTCCTCTTCGAAAGGGTAAACCCACTTGTACTTCTCATTGTTTGTCTAACTTTGTCTCTTATTCTTATTTGTCATTTTCATATAGTGTTTTTATTTCTTTTATGGACGCATACTCAATTTCCAAGTCTATGTTAGAAGCCATTATCTCAGAATAAAAATATGCCATGCATGAGGCAATGATAGCTCTAGAATAGAATAAAATGTCGGACCTCATTTCTCTTCCTCCAGTGAAGCAATCAATTGTTGTGATAGGTGTATAATGTAAAGTTGAATTAAGATGGGTTAATCCAAATGGGTCCTTAGCTTGCTTGAAAGCATATTTAGTGGTTAAAGGGTATTCTCAGATATATGGTATTGAGTATCAGATCTTCTCCCATGTGGCTAAGTTAACCTTTATTCGTCTCCTTATTTCATTTACTTACTGCTATCTATCACTTGTCAAACGTCAACTTGACATCAAAAATGCCTTCATAGTATTTTTTTTTATGAAGAGGTTTATATGAAGCAACCACCTGGTTTTGTTGCTTGGGGGTCTGGACAAGTTTGTCGTCTCAGAAAGTCTTTATATGGTTGAAGCAATCTCCTAGAGTATTATTTAGGAGATTTGCCCTAGTTGATCAGGAGTTTGGGCTGCGTCATTTCAGAATGATCAGTCTGTTTTCTTTGGCTCTACAAAGAAAAATGAATTATTTTGATTGTTTACGTTGATGATATCGTGATTATTGGTGATGGTGCTCAAGAAATTAGTGAGTTGAAATTGTATCTAAAGAAAACGGTTTAAACAAAAAATTTGGGATAGTTACGATATATTTGGGCATAAATAGCAAGATCAAAGAAAGGGATCTTCCTTTCTCAATGGAAGTATGTGCTAGATATGCTTTCTGAAGCTTTGAATATTCGGGTGTACACAAGTGGGTTCGCCAATGCACGCACAAACCCCAAGCTGCTGCCAGATCAAGGGGGAGCTTTTAAATAATTCAGGATGATACAAGATGCTTGAACTATCTTAGAGTGACTCGACCTGATGTTGCATACCCTGCTAATGTGGTGAGTCAATTAATATCTGCTCTACAGACAAGACAGCAAAATGTCGTGATTCGGGTACTTTGATATTTGAAATGTGCCCCTGGTAGAGGACTTTGTAATCAGATTGTAGTCATGGACGTATAGTTGGTTTTTAGATGCAAATTGGGCAGGGTCAATAATTTATAGATGGTCAACTACTAATTATTGTACATTTGTTAGAGAAAATATGTATTGTGAAAGAGTAAGGAGCAAGCTGTGGTTTTGAGATCTACTGTTGCTGAGTCTGAATATCGAGCCTTGACTTATACCACATGTGAATTGATCTAGTTGTAAAATCTCTTAAGCTACATCTTCTATCTTCAACTCGTATGAGATTATATTGATAATATAGTGGCTATTCACATGGCAGAAAATCCAGTTTTTCATGAGCGCACCAAGCATATTGAGGTGGATTCTCATCTAGTTCGTCAGAAGGTTATAGAGAACAATATCAGTAAACTTCAACATGTTCTACTATTAACCAATTAGCAGATATGTTGATAAAACTCTTGGGGTCCCCTGATTTGGAGGATTTGTGACAAACTGGGCATGTATGATGTATATGCTCCAACTTGATGGGGAGTGTAATTAGGAGTCATCATGTACTAAAGAGTTAATAGTATTATTAGAAGTGGTTACTTAATTAAGAGTCATATTGTTACATAATATTATAAGTCATATTTCTATTAGGAGTTGTAATTGTAATTTGCCTATAAATAAAAGCATAGTGAGAGGACTCATCTAACGCTCTAATCTTCCATGATCTAAATATTCTCAATATCAATTACTTTTACAACTATACTCTATAGAACTAAATGAACTAATCAAAAGTAACCAAGTCCAAACTCTCAACACCCACAACCCAATCTAGGCTTATATCCTCATATCTCCAACATGCAGTAAGCAACGATTAAGGAACTTTACCACGATAGCAAGCAAGTGGCTAATCACCGCCGCACCCCCCTGTCCCTACTCTCTTCTGCTCTCTCTCCCTCTCTCTCTGCTCCCTCTCTTTATCTCTATTTGCTTAATTCTTACTCCCTCTCTCTATATTTGACTAATTTTCATTAGTTAATGCTTAATCAAATTTTTAGAGAATAATTGATGTTTATTATGATATTGATGTACGCTTGTTAATTATCGAGTCAATACTTTAGAGTGCGTTGTTAGTTCCTACGTTTCAATATCTTTTTGACAATTAATTTGATAAATTTTTGTGCATTGTGCAGCCACTATTGCGATAGCTAGCTTGGTCTCAATCTAGGATCTCAAGAGCAATTTCTTTCTTGGTGGACTATAGCCTATCCGTTTAGCTAATCTATAATTGTATATGTTTCCTTCATATTCGATTCATATTCCTATACAATTCGCTGACATCCAATCTGTATCCTATATCCAATTCTGGCAGGTTTGGATATGAATTATCCTAGCTGATCTCCATGTACACCCCTTCTTGACATTTTTTTCTACTTCTTTTTCCTTTTTTAATCAAAACTCAAGCATGACAATCTCAAAATTGAGCACTGTTTTATGATGTGATACTGGACGTTTGAACAAATTTGGTATAAACTTGACAAACACAATATCTATGATATGACATTTTTCTACATAAATATTTGGATTTCCTCAGTGTATATGGAGAGAGAAAGAGAATCATTTTGTTGATATTAAATGCAATCACTAATGCATCAATAGTCTTACTTATAGACCCCTAAACCTCACGTTACTGAGAAAACCCAAAGCTAGTTCAATAGAGTCCTATATTCCAAACCCTAATTGCAAAAGGAACATAATGTTCCTAATCCAATAAAATAAATGTCACAGTGCCAACATGCTAATGTTAACATGAATTTGTTTATATTGCTCGTAACTATGATTACCGACATTTCTTCATTGCACCATTCCGCATCCAAATATTTCTTTTTACATTTCTTATCAACATCGGTAGCAAAAATGGTTCTTTAGTGCTGCATGTACAAAACAGAATTACGAAAACCAAGTATAAAAATATTAGGAAAAGTTTTCTCGTTGTTATATTCATATCCTCCAATTCTTTTCTCAATCAGCGAATAAATCTCGAACTCCACTAGATAGTTTCTTCTCATACAATGTTATCAAGGCGCGAGGCGCAGTGTGAGACGCAAAGGATCCAGCGCACACAAAGCGCAAGGCAAGGTGATCGCCTCACTTCAATGAGGCGCATATTTTTTCTTTTTATGGATGTATTATGAATATATTCTTTCTATGTATGAATGTATTATGAATTCTTCTTTGTATGGATGTATTTTTTTCTTTATATTAATGTATTATGAATGTATTCAGTGAGGCACATACTTCAGTGAAGCGCCATGATTATGCATGTATTCCTTTTTTGTATTCTAAGATATTGAAAAATGCACACTAAAAATGTATTAAAAATTTACACTAAAAATATACTAAAAATTTACACTAAAAATGCATTAGAGACAAATCTATCTTTCTTTGTTTCTCTCTCGTTCTTCCTCTCTCCC
>JAVJIF010022001.1:0-76889 GCA_038442645.1 Agave tequilana | reverse complement strand
GCGGATCCGCGGCCAGAGCCGCGTTTTCGCGGCAGAATCTTGGCCGTTGCGCCAACGATTTCTGTTGCCGTTCTGTTACAGTCTATTTGCCACGCTGGATCTTCTAGAAAGCTGGGGATATTCGTGGACGACTCCAGATCTGGCTTCTCTTTGGGCTTTTTCATTTGGCTCTTTAATTAATCCCATTAATATCTTGAAAATTCCTTAATTATGGGCCTTCCTCTCCATTAATGGTGACCTGAAAAATAAGAGAGAAAAGCAATAAAATCCTTATTTTTATTTACATAAGCATGATATGAAAAGTGGAAAATGATGCAAAAATGAACTCCAATCACGCATCGATAATAGGCAGCACGCGATTTACTATTCGAGTAGGACCTTGAATGACGCCCAACAGAATTATACATCGACTGAGAAGGAATTCTTGGCCGTTGTCTTTGCGTTAGAGAAGTTCCGGCCCTACTTGTTAGGCTCGAAGACGGTGATTTTTACGGATCACTCGGCTCTGATATACCTCATGACCAAGAAGGAAGTAAAGCTCGATTGATTCGGTGGATCCTTTTGCTTCAAGAATTTGACCTGATAATTTGGGATAAATGAGGTATAGAAAATGTGGTTGCTTATCATTTGTCACGATTCTGAACGCACCCATCATACAAGCCCCGATCAACGAGGATTTCCCAGACGAGCACATCCTGACCATTTTCAAGGAACCCTGGTATGCGAACATAGTCAATTACCTGGCCACTGGATAATTACCTGCTGATTGGACAAAGCAAGATCAATATCGCTTCTTTTCCCAAGTACGGTACTTCTTCTGGGAAGAGCCGTATCTTTTTAAGTATTGTCCCAATTAGATTATTCGACGATGCATACCAGAGGAGGAACAGAGGAGTGTGCTCAGCTTTTGCCATGACCTTGCATGCAGAGGGCACTTCGGTCCCCACAAGACTGCAGAGAAAGTTCTACAAAGTGGGTTTTACTGACCCACTTTGTTCAAAGACTCATAGTATTTTTGCAAGTCATGTGAAAATTGTCAGAAGATTGGAAAATTTTCAAGAAGAGACATGATGCCCCTAAACCCGATCCTAGAAGTTAAAATTTTTGATGCTTGGGGTATCGACTTCATGGGACCATTCCCTAATTCCTTCGGCAACCAGTTCATTTTGGTTGCTGTAGACTATGTCTCTAAATGGGTAGAACCTATGCAACAAGACGATTGACAACAAAGTGGTTGTCAAATTTCTCAAAGAGAACATCTTCTCCCGATTTGGCACCCCCAGAGCGATAATTAGTGATAATAGATCGCATTTCTGCAATAGAGTTTTTGAAGCTCTGATGCGAAAATATTTCATCAATCACAAGTTATCTACTCCGTATCGTCCCCAGACAAATGGGTAGGTAGATGTCACCAATCGACAACTCAAGCTCATTTTGAAAAAGACTGTCGGATAGAACCGAAAGGATTGGTCGGTCAAACTCAACGATATATTGTGGGTTTACCGCACTGCTTTTAAGACAAATCTGGGGATCTCTCCTTACAGAATCATATTCGGAAAAGCCTGTCATCTGCCAGTAGAGTTAGAACACCATGCCCTTTGGGCCATTAAGCATCTTAATTTTGATCTGAGTAAGGCCGGCGAGCTTAGAAGACTGCAGATCTTAAAATTAGAGGAGATACGGAATGAAGCCTATGAGAATGCTCGAATCACCAAAAGCAGAGCTAAACTTTTTCATGACCAGATCATACCCAGAAAAACTTTGCTTCGGGAGACAAGGTTCTGCTATACAACTCAAGGCTTCATATTTTCGCAGGAAAGCTGAAGACTCGTTGGTCTAGACCGTTCATTGTGTGCATCATTTTCCCACATGGTGTTGTGCTTATTATAGACCCTAAGAACAACACGAAATTTAAAGTGAATGGACAAAGACTGAAGTCCTTCTTGACCACTGAGCCTATGACTCCGGATGATAATGTGCTGACTCTTTTTGCCCCGTCATACACCTAACCACAACAACTAAAAAAAACAGTTTATTTGTTTATATGCTTACCTCTTCTACATTTTTGACCTTTCTTTAGCCTATTCGCACTTGGCCGGATCGAGTCAACAAAAACGGTGGCATCATTTCTTCACCTTATTTATTGCATTCACATTTACATATACATTCATTGAGGACAATGCATTAGAAAGGTGTGAGGGGGTGCTAACACTTTTTCTTTTCCTTTTATTCTTTTTCTTCTTTCTAAAAAAATTACTAGATTGAAAAGAAATTTCATACTCTTTATAAAAATACCAAAAGGCTATAAGAATTAAGGGAACCTTATTAATGAATCTTTATTTTTGCCTAAATAAACAAAAAAAATGGTTTGACTAAAAAGTTAAGAGGGATAAGGAAAATAACTCATACCTTTTATTTAGCCTTAGTAGAATATGCATAAACCACACACACATGCTTGGGATTTAGAGACATAACTCTGAAAAAAAAATGCTGGATAATTTGACTCAAGAAGCATGATTACTTACGCCAAAAAAAAATCAATATATATTATATAAATCTTGCTTTCGTGGCCTACTCTACTTGGATATCTGACCCGATGGGTGTTTTTTCCACTGGTGCCAAAAACCATCTGGTTTGAGAGTCATCAGTTTGATATTTGTTACATGAGTAAAGCAGAAAGCCTAATGAAACCAAGAATAATAAATAAATATTAATAAAATTAAATGATATTCAAAGTTAAGTTGACAAATCCCAGGCATATCACACTTACACATTATGCATATCTATCTAAAATAATAAAACAGAATGAGTTAGAATTATAAGATTCTTTCAAAATTGAAAGCAAAATCATAATTTCTTCTTTTATAAATGCTAAAGTATAGGAGGACTTATGAGGATTGAACTCAATTCTTATACCATTCGGTCATTTTTACTTAGATGATTGAAAATTCTTTTTTTGAAAGAGGTTTGCTAACAACTAAGTATTTTTTCACTTAATGGATTTTGTGGGTGCAATCTGCTGAAAACCCTCAGGAGACATCACTCCTCCCCTAAGGGAAACTTAGATGTTTAAAGGCTTGTTGCATATGCTCAGTGCAATCGCGTCACCTGCGAAAGTGGTGTAATAATTTCCTTATCTTTATTTTGCTCGGGATAAGCAAAAAGATAAGTGTGGGGGTTTGATTAGTTTCTAATTTTGCATTATTTTCATCACATTCTCATATTTATTTGATGTAAAATTCTGCTAATAAAGCTTCGCTTGCTTAATCCTAGGTCCATGATGTGCAAATGAAGAAGAAGACCTTAAACCATCATTTAATGGGTGATTAAAGGCCTACCAAGTAGGCATTGACTTTAGGGAGGAGATTTTGTCAGCACAGGCATCAAATTATGAATCCAGGAGATCCACCTGACGGGAGACAGACGGGACGGCACCTAGTAGGAAGCCAGGCGCGCGCCTCCCTAGCAGTGTCGCGGAAACGTGGCCTGGGTTGCGTTTCCACAGCAATACGGGTGCTCTCGCGCCCGGGCTTTGGAACATGTGTCACCCTCCTGATGCCATTTCCTCTGGTGCCTATAAATACCCCATGAGGTCTTCAGTTAGAGATATGCAGAGAATAGAGTTGTATTTGTTACTTTGTTATTAGGAATTATAGTTGTTGTTTCTTTCTTCTACTAGTTTTAGCTTTAGCCATTAGAGTGAAAGAGAGAGTGTGTGTAAGTGTTGTATTTGAAGGTGATATGCTAATACAAGTAACTATTTCTCTTTCTTCTTTTCATTTACTTGTCTTTGCCATTTACTTTTACTTCCTTATTGTAGTGTAACTTCCTTCCTCTTCACTTCTTTCTTTTACTTTCTTGTAGTGTAACCCCTTTTCTCTTTACCCCTTTTCTTTGTGTGTT
Organism: Agave tequilana; assembly: GCA_038442645.1. Taxonomy (NCBI): domain Eukaryota; kingdom Viridiplantae; phylum Streptophyta; class Magnoliopsida; order Asparagales; family Asparagaceae; genus Agave; species Agave tequilana. Next base: position 72,986 of record JAVJIF010022001.1, on the reverse strand, counting down.
TCTTTTACTATCTGTAGGCTGTTTAAAAATCATTAAAAGACAAGTCATCAAAAAGCAGAACTCCAGACGCAGGGCTAGTCTCAGCATCACTGCAGTACCAAGGCGCGCGGGTTGAAACCCGCGTCTCAGCATCACTGCAGCAGCAAGACGCGAGGGTCGAAACCCGCGTCTCAGCATCACTGCAGCAGCAAGACGCGAGGGTCGAAACCCGTGTCTCAGCATCACTGCAGCAGTAAGACGCGAGGGTCGAAACTGTTGGCCCAGAGGCCTTCCACTATAGTTTTGATGATGATTAACTCATGTAGTTATGTTTACTAATAATCTTGTGATGTTTAGTTTCAGAACATTAATCAAGATATTAGTTGGTGATTAGCTCCAACAAAGGAGTTTTGAAGCCTTTCACATGGTGATTCAAGAGCCCGAGCATAAAGATCACACATAGCACTCGTTGGAGTCTAGCTCAGTGGATCATGGAGTTTTGGATCGAGTCAACTTGAAGATGGAGATCGTCAAGAAGACTTAGGTATCCTAATTTACTTTGTGTTTTAGATCTATGTGTAAAGATTAGATAGTGTGATATGCTCAAGTTCACAATACACACACGTTTCATATTTTGGATATTGGTTTTTTTGGTTTTTGGTTTAACCGATATTGGTTTTCATGAATAGATAGTATCAATACAAGTTTAGTTTATTTAAGTGTATATTAGATATATTCAATATACATGTAAGCTTAATTTCCTAGACAAACTTATGTTGAGATGCCTATTCATGAGGTTTGGTGTTTTGTGTTTTTAAAAAACATATTTTTGAAAATAAAAGACAAAAACAATGATATGTATATGTTTCATGTATATTGGACCTATGTCCATATGCAACATGTTTTAAAATGATTAAGTATCATGTTTTTGTATTTGGATCTGTTTTGGACAAAGTTTATTTGAAAAATCCAAGTTTGGAAAAATACAGGTTTTGGTTTTCGATAATTTTTTCATTGCACAAAAATGGTTCAAAATGTTTGATATTTGTATTGAAATTTTTAACACATGTTTGTATATCATATAAAATGTTAGAAACTATTTTTTTTGGATTTTTAGAAGTTTTATGGGATTTTTAAGAATAATTTTTAAACCAGTTTTCTGACCCAGGACCCAGCCTGCCAGGCTCTGGCGGTCAACCGGGCCAGTCGAACGGACCCAGAGTCGGTCGACCGGGACGGTCGACCGATGTACATAAGGTTGTGCATGTTGGCTAGGTTCGAGGCACGGTCGACCGAGCGGTCGACCAGCTAGAGATCTCTGCTCTCTGGTTTTGGGCGGTCGACCGGCTTCTTCCAACGGTCAAAAATATGACCGTTGGTGGTCGACCGCCAGCTGCCAGGACTGACAAACAGTCCCAACGGCTAGTTTTTGATGGAGGGCTATTTAAGCCCCATTTCTTTAGGATTTTGGTAAGATTTTTCAGAGCAAAAAAATTTCCCTATTCTCTGTTTTTCAAAGCACGTTTTCAAAAGTATTTAAAGAGCAAAAAGATCCATCTTATTTGTTTTAAAGTGTTTTGTTTTATTTCAAAGAAAATAGGTTTTGGGAATTAGTTTCTTGATCTAAAAATCTATATCTATTTGGTATTTTCCCAAGAGATTTTCTTTGATCAAACACTTGTTTTCCACTTGAGCTATATCTCCTATCCTTTTCTATTAGGATCTTTATTTGTGGAAAAATTGAGTTTGTGGTCTTTTGTGATCACCTTGTTGTAAACCCTTCTTCTTTGTGGTTGCTCCCTCTTTTGTAGAGGTTGAGGTTATGGTTTACTCCCTCTTGGTGAGGTGGAGTTTGTTGGTAGTTGTATCCCTCTTCGGTAGAGGTGGATTGTGCTTGTATCCCTCTCGGTGAGGTGGATTTGTGGAGTTCGGTACTCCGGTCTTCGGTAGACCATTTGTATCGCCTCGGTGGAGGTTGTATTGGTTGAGAGAGGAGTTCGGTACTCCTAGTGGATTGGAAATCCTTCTCGGTGAAGGCGGGGACGTAGAGCTCGGTGCTCGCACCTCGAAACACATCTTGTTGTTTGCGTTTGATCCATTGACTCTAAACTCTCTCTCTTTTATTTGTGTATTGCATTATTCATATTGTCATATCTTATATGCTTGTGTTGTGCCTTGCATTGACTCATTATTGCCTATCCCTATATGCTTGGATTGTTTTTGTGTGCCTCACTTATGCTTAACCACGAGAGCTTCATATAGCACCTCAACTCTTATTCAGAGGAATCATGAGGAGTTAGTCCAGAGCCCTTCACGGAGAATTCGGCTACACTCGTTGGTTGCACTAAGTATTATTGCAAATTAGTTTTGTAATTCCGCATTTAGTTTATTAGATTAGCCTTATCACCTATTCACCCCCCTCTAAGTGATTTCAATTGGTATCAGAGCCTACGCTCCTGATATTTGGTTTAACCACCTAGGAGTGAGATCTTTGTTTGCTAATCTATCATTTGTATTTGCACGTATATTTGTTTGCACACACTCATGGATTGCATGTCACCTCCCATGTTTGATGTTTCCAACATTGACACATGAAAATTTAGGATGTCCATGTATTTGAAAACCCTAGGCTTGCATGTTTTCCTTGCCGCTACCAAGAAATGCTATCTTGGTAACCACAATCATATAGGGGCCAATACACTAGCCCTTGAGGCTATTAGAAGCACGCTTAACAAAGATTATCTTATGCTTGTTTCTAACTTTGATTCTGCCTTTGCAGTGTGGAACAAGTTGACCATCTCCAAGCTTCAATTGCCAATTCAACCGGAGGAGGAATCTAGCGGAGAATCCGAGTCACAATGCTTCATGGTCCAAGGGAACGACTCCCTTGAGGTATATTCGGAATCTCAACTAGATTGTGATGATGCTAGTTCTTCTAATAATGAGCATGTTGATCCTAACACTTTAAATGAAGAACTTTCTATTGTTTGTGAAAAATTGATAGAAAAGTATAATCTTTTGAAAAAGAGGACTTTTGCATTAAATAAAGAAAATGAAAATTTGTCTTCTAAACTTGGTTTGGTTTTGCAAGAGAAAGAGGAGATTTCTAATGAAAGGGATTCATTGAAATCTAAGCTTGAACTTGCCCTAAAAGAAAATGAATTTTTGAAAAATAAAAATGATTGTGAAATAATTTTGAAGAAAAATGAAAAATTGTCTTCAAAAGTTGATTTTGTAGTAAAAGAGAATGATTCTTTGAAAAATAAAATAATTTCTATTTCAAATGATTTAAATGTTTGTTTAAAGAAAAATGAATCTTTGCAAAATAATATTGATTCACATGTTTGCCATGCTAGTATAGTATCACATACATCACCTATTGCTTGTTCTACTTCTTCTTTAATTAAAAATGATATATCTTTACTTAAGAAGAATATGGAATGTTTGGGCTCCACTTTGAGCCAATGTGTTTTGAGTCATACACGTTTGGAATCTTTGTTTCGAAAGAAACAAGTTCCATCTTTGCATGCACACCCTCCACGGCATACATATGCTCCTCACGGTCATAACCATCACGCATTGTTTGCTCATGTGTACACTTGTACACATTGTGGACCTAAGGGCCACCTTGCTAAATTTTGTTATGATCGTATAAATGATTCTAATTTAGCAACTAAGTTTGTTTGGGTTAGGAAAGGTACTAACCCCCATGGACGCAAAAGCGTGTGGGTACCAAAGACCACCCCTATTGTATTTGATGTAGGTGTGGGCTCTCGCATGACGTGAGAGTTATGGTGCCTTGAGGTGGATGCGTTCCGAGCTTAAAGAGGATTATTTGGATGCATCACTTTCAAGGGATGTTTTGGTGGGAAGACCACCTTGGTTTGAAGAACTAGAGAGATGCCTTCATTTGTTTTGGTATCGATCTCTAACTCCCGTTTATGTTTACATGTTTTTCATGTCTTTGTTTTATTGTTTATTATGCATATGCCATGTTTATTAGATTAGTGATATACATGTTAAGTTATTTGAGACACCCATGTTTAATATGGATCTATATCTATGTGTTCTCACTTTGTTTTTAAACTAATATGTATATCTTAGATCTAATGCACATGCATAAACATAATGATCATATGTATGGTTACTATTTTTGTTTTGTTTTGATGCTTCATGTTTTGAATATATGTTTAAATGTTAGTTTTCATTAATACTAGGATATATACTTGTACATATAGTGGGACACAAATAGATCATTATATGTTTGTGCTTGAACGCTTATTTGTACCCATTAGATGTGCTAGTATAGTCTAGTTTTGATGATTCATGCATTTAACTTGTATTCCTATTTTATCCATATTTTTCATAATTATATGTTTAACTTCATGTATATGTCCATCTTGTCCAAACTATTGATTATGCATATACATCCTTGAGCCACGTGCTGATTGAAGCTTTACCTGAAAACCTTTGCATGTTCTACCTTTGTTTAGGAGGCGTTCAACGCATAGATCATAAGCCCGAGCTCAGTCCCCGTTCGCATTATATCATCAAGTCTAGTACAAGCATGAAGTGATACGTCTTGAGGAGGAGAACGTCTTCATGAACTATCGTTGGCACTCACATAACATCGTTGTACTTGTGCTTTGGAATTCACTTGTAAACTCAACAAAACAAACGAGGTAAAGTAGAAGGAGGAAGAAGAAAGCAAAAGAAAAGTAAAGTAAAGCAGAACATAAAAACAAAGAATTTACCTTTATTACTTACTGAAACAATGGAAGAAAGGAGGAGGGTACATCGGTGTCACTCTCAACATCAGCCTCTCTCTCTTACTTACATGAATCATCATCTAACCTAAGCCTACATACAATTTACATGAAAAGAAAAGAAAAACCTAAACTAAGAAATGAAAAACTTGGCTAAGTCCTATCTCTGCATGGTTCATTTTCAGCACAAAGACTGACCTTTTATAGGCAGAAAACCCAGTAAGCAGGATCCCGGGGAGGTCGGGGGAGCAAACGCTCCCCCTAACTCCCCAACAATGCCGCGGAAAAGCGGCTTTTGCCGCGTTTCCGCGGCCACCTGGCCACACCCTGTTCGTGGGTCACGCTGGTTTGACCTTCTGACTTTATCTGGAGTTGGTTTTCAGTTTGAGTCCTAGATTCTGACGAAATGGCCTTGGATTCTTGGCTTTAACTGATCGATTCTTAGAGGATTCTTCTCAACCGTTTTTTCATCTCTTGATTTTGCCCTGATTTACTTAGTACGAATTAATTCTGATTTAATTCAGAATTTTGGTGGGCTTTGGGCTCATTTCTGTTCATCTCCTTAAAGATTGGGCCTGCAAATAAATAAGCAATTAATTAGGAAATGCAGGCTTTTATTCTATAATAAGTATGGAAATATGATATTAAATATGCAACATTAGCGACCAATCACACCCCCATACCTATCTTTTGCTCGTCCTCGAGCAAAACAACTAAACTATACTAAGGATTATTAGACCACTTTCGCAGGTCACACGATTGCACTGAGCATGTGCAACAAGCTGTTAAACCTCTAGGTTTCCCCTAGAGGACGAGTTTTGTCTCGTGAGGGTTTCAGCGGATTACACCCACAAAATCCATAAAGAAAGAGAAATAATGAGTTAGTATTTTCGAAAGGCATTTTGAAAGAGAAAAATATTTGAAATATAATTGTAAGATCTAAGCAATCTATAAGTTATAGGAAGACTGAATTTTTCATTCCTAAACTTAGTCTCTATTCAAAAATTTGTTATCAATCAAAGTAAGGAGTCAAATTGTACTTCTCATCTAATCTATTACTTTACCCTAAGTCATATGCACTTGTGACTGTGAAAATTTTGACTAAGGGTTCATTAACTGTAACTCTTATGCCTTATATATATATATATATATATATATATATATATATATATATATATATATATATATATATATATATATATATATATATTATATATATATTGTGGTATTATTCCTTAGTTCTATTAGGCTTTCTAATCTGCCCATGTAACGAGCCTTAATCGATGACTCCCAAACCAAACGGTATTAGGGCACCGGGTGAGAAAAACACCCCCAAGGACTTAAGGATTCGAGCAAATAAGGCCACAAAACTAAGGATTTTATTATATGGATCCCTTTTAGGCGTGAATACTTATGCTTTATTAGGCACAAATACCCAGCTTAATCAGGGGATTTTCATATATATTTTTTCTCAAACTTATCTAATCATCTTTCGCATAAATACTAAGGCTTACTTAGGCCAAAGCACCTAGCTAGTCAATAATTAGATTTTTTTTTTCTTTTTTTCTTTTTTTTTATAAGGCATAAGAATCTTTGTTTTTGAACCCTAAGTGTGTAAGTATATGAAGTGTGCATACTTCATCAAGGTAAAGATCAAGACTAAATTACTTTGACAAATTATCTTCCTAACCCTTAAAATCAAACAAATAATCTTATTTTGACCAAGTATAAGAAATCCTAATTTGGATTTTCCTATTCCTTAAAATTAACTTAATTTCTTACAAAAAATATGTCAAAATATTGTTTCCATTTTCAAAAAGTTTTTAAAAGTAAAGAAAAATGTTAAATTTTTTTTTACAAAAAAAAAAGTTATGTTAGACCCTCCCCCACACCTATCTCATGCATTGTCCTCAATGTATGAATTAATGCATAGATGCATGAAAAAGAAGAAAGGGAAGGAAAAGGTTACCTTAAGGTGGTGGTTCCGGTGGTGGTCTGATTGGTCCACGAAACGTGGCCCAATCAACTTTTCTTGGGTCTCGGAGGAACCCACCAGAAATATCTTTAATATAACCCATTAAAAAGATAAATCCATGAAGAATTTTTATTAAAAATTTAACCCCATCTAATTTTCAAATTCCATAACTAATTTCGGAGTCAATTTGTCAACCACCTCGTCCTAGAATGGAGTATGAAATGATAGAACGGTTGACTTGGACTCAGGAAGGACAGGAACTAATACCGACTCAGGAAGGTGACTTAAGTCAAGTAAGGTTCAGGAGTCAAAATTGGTTCAAGAAGCGGGTCCAAGTCAAGAAGTTGAAATTCAAGCCCACATGTATTTTCTAACAATGGGATGTGACCTAATATGGGTGATTCCAGTTCAGGAATGATAGGTGGAGGAATCAAAACTGACTCTAAAATATTACTCAAGTTTGGTAACAAAACAGGAGTCAATATTGATTCAGAAAGTTGAACTGCATCACAGATTTGAGAATCTAGGTCACATATCTCATTGAGTTCAATATCAAAAAATTGAGAACTTGCCAATCTGTCAATAGGATTTTCAAAATTGTATAATTGGTCAAGTTCAATATGATCCTCAAAGATGGGGGATTCAATTTCATGATGAATAGGCATAGGATCCAATGTTGACTCGGGGAAAAGATCGAAATCAGGTGAAGATACCGGAGTCATAATCGAATCAGGGAGTAGAATTGAATCACTCAGTTGGGGTTCAGGATCATATTCATTTTCAAGTTCTATTTCAGGAAAAGGATAACTTGCTAAACTGTCAATATCTTTTTCAAAATTTGGAGTTTGGGCAAGTTCAAATGGTTGTTCTGAAATGGAATCTTGATTTCCAAAACTACAGGACTCTTCGGCTCTAACAGAATGGTTAGTGACATCAGAACTGGTCCAACGGTGAGAATGTAGAGATTCGACCATCATATCTATGTCACGATTACGAGTGTTTTGAGCCTGAGTCATGGCTTCAAGCATCTTTTCATAATTGATAGATTCATTGTTTTGATGAAAGATGAAGAATTGTCTTAGAAGTGGTAGTGAAATTGTGAGTCCATCAGATTTTGGGATTTGTATTTGGACTCACGCATACTCATTTCCAAAATTGATGGTTTCCTATTTTGGACGGGTGGAACTGAGTATGAATCTTGAAAATATTGTGGACTAGGTGGAGAAGGAGGACAAGTTGGTTGATAATTAAGCTCGGGGGGGTGAATCTCCACTAACTCTGTGAAGAGTTGAAATCATTCTGGAAATTATAGTCATACGATGGGGGGCATGGGTTATATTCATTCGGATAAGACCAATCCGGCACACTAGGTTGGTTAAAGTTATGATATGCCGGGTTGGTAATATCCGAAAAACAATTCGATGTGTAATATGGATTATTATTAAAGTTGAAAAAATTATTATTATAAGCCATATCACACAATAGAATACAAACAAAGAAAAACAAACAAATTAGCAAACAAATAAAAGGAAAAAATTCTAACTAAGTTAGGGTAGACCTATGACCTAGACGACTCCTAACTGATTAGACTGTCCACGGGAGGTTCAATGCAGACCTTGACCACAAGCTAATCAGCCAGGTCAGGGCAAGGTTGGTGGGAGGTTTTCCGTCAAAGACGTTCCTTAATTAAATAACCACCAACCTTCGGGCTTTCGGCCCTTTATCCCTTTCCTAGACACTGATTTGGCAAGAGTCAAATTCCAACACCTTTCCCCCTTAGGATAATCTCCTAATTGAGTCCGAGATGTCCCTAGGGCCAACGTCTACTCATTTTTAGTTAGGCTTTGGTTAGTGAGTGCTTGGAATATGATTTCTGGGCTAAGGAAGGGTGATTAAATCCCACCTTATCTTGTTAATGGGTGGTGCCCTTAAAATCAATTTGTGCAAATGTACAAGATAAATAAGATTCACTCAAAGCGATATAAATCAACCAAGAAGTGAGTCCTATGCTAAATGCAATGCATACGTACCTTGCTCCAGCACTCTTCAACAGTAAAAATAAATGAATTGAAAAGACACGTGCCTAAAATGCAAACGTCTAATCAATTTTTTATCTTTTCAACAAATGTTTTACTGTTGATTATTAGCAGGCTTATGTGATGGCATATAAGAAAAAGTAAAGTTACAGAAAACTACAATTTACAAAGCAAGCAGCCCTACAAAAAGACAGTTAGTAGTCCACTCCTTTTTGCCACGTTTTCGCGGCTCTGGCCGCGGATCCGCAGCAAAGCACAGGGCACTTGGTCTCTGCTTTCTAGAGCAGAGGCCCAAGGCCACTTATATGTTACTGCAACTTTAATTTCCTGCTTTGCTTGCCCTTTAACCTGCAACAGAGAAGAAAGTTTGTTTTAGTTCTAAAAAATTTTCAAGAAAAATCAGATTTCAATAAAACAACGTTACCCTACCCTCCCGGCAACGGCGCTAAAATTTGATTGAAGCTTTACCTGAAAACCTTTGCATGTTCTACCTTTGTTTAGGAGGCGTTCAACGCATAGATCATAAGCCCGAGCTCAGTCCCCGTTCGCATTATATCATCAAGTCTAGTACAAGCATGAAGTGATACGTCTGAGGAGGAGAACGTCTTCATGAACTATCGTTGGCACTCACATAACATCGTTGTACTTGTGCTTTGGAATTCACTTGTAAACTCAACAAAAACAAACGAGGTAAAGTAGAAGGAGGAAGAAGAAAGCAAAAGAAAAGTAAAGTAAAGTAGAACATAAAAACAAAGCATTTACCTTTATTACTTACTGCAAAATGGAAGAAAGGAGGAGGGTACATCGGTGTCACTCTCAACATCAGCCTCTCTCTCTTACTTACATGAATCATCATCTAACCAAAGCCTACATACAATTTACATGAAAAGAAAAGAAAAACCTAAACTAAGAAATGAAAAACTTGGCTAAGTCCTATCTCTGCATGGTCTTCATTTTCAGCACAAAGACTGACCTTTTATAGGCAGAAAACCCAGTAAGCAGGATCCCGGGGAGGTCGGGGGAGCAAACGCTCCCCCTAACTCCCCAATAATGCCGCAGAAACGCAGCTTTTGCCGCGTTTCCGCGGCCAGGGTGTGGCCAGGTGGCCATACCCTGTTGGTGGGTCGCGTTGGGTTGGCCTTCTGACTTTATCTGGAGTTGGTTTTTCAGTTTGAGTCCCGGATTCTGACGAAATGGCCTTGGATTCTTGGCTTTAACCGATCGATTCTGAGAGGATTCTTCTCAACCGGTTTTTCACCTCTTGATTTTTCCCTGATTTACTTAGTGCGAATTAATTCTTATTTAATTCAGAATTTTGGTGGGCTTTGGGCTCATTTCTGTTCATCTCCTTAAAGATTGGGCCTGCAAATAAATTAAGCAATTAATTAGGACAATGCAGGCTTTTATTCTATAATAAGTATGGAAATATGATATTAAATATGCAATATTATCGACCAATCACGTGCCTTCATGCATATACTTTTGTGGACTCGTTATGTTTTGGATATGTATGTATACTTTAGTTTGCATAAGACATACATTTGCCTTGGTGTTTAAATAGTTTTTAATGATTTTCATGTTTTAAGGAATATTGAGCTTTATTGCCAAATTTCATGATTATGTGTTTCACATAACACTTGTGCACTCACTTCATTTAAACGTTTCTCATGATTATGTTTTCATGAGTATTATTGGCCCAAAGGCCTTCCACCCTAGTTTTGATGATGATTAACTCATGTAGTTATGTGTACTAATAATCTTGTGATTTTAGTTTCAGATCATTAATCAAGTTATTAGTTGGTGATTAGCTTCAACAAGATGATTTGGAAGCTTTCACATGTTGATTCAAGAGCCCGAGCGTCAAAGATCATATATAACAATTGCTCGGTGGATCAAGGAGTTTTGGATCGAGTCGGCTTGAAGATTGCGCTCTACAAGTAGACATCGGTACCTTAGTTTAGTTTTGTGTTTAGATCCAAAATTGTAAAGATTAGAATAGTATGATAATGCTCAAGTTCACAACACACACGTTTCATGTTTTGAATATTGGTTTTTGGTTTTTCGGTTTTAGGTTTTACCGATCTTGGTTTCATGAATATATAGATCAAAACAAGTTTACATGGTTTAATATATATATGATTTGTTCTATATACATACATGCTTTAATTTCCTAGACAAACTTAGTTTGACTCACTTATTCATGTGTTTTATGTTTTGGTATTTTTGACAAAACATAATTTGGAATTAAATGACAAAAACATGGATATATAGTTGTTTCATGTATATTGGATTTTTATCCATATGCATCATGCTTCAAAGTGTTTAGATATCATGTTTTTGTATTTGGAAGAGTTTTGAACAAAACGTATTTTCTATTCAAAATCCAAGTTTTAGAAAATACAGTTTTGGTTTTTGGTAAAAATGATAAGACACAAAAATAGTTCATATTGATTGATATTTGAGCTAAACTTTTTACCACATGTTTATATATCAATGCAAAATGATAAAACTATTTTTGGTGATTTTTAGAAATGATAAAAGAATTTTTAAACATGTTTCTAAGCCAGTTTTCTGTTCCAGGCTTCAACCAGTCGACTAGTCTTCTGACCAAGTCGACTTGGCTGAAGTCGGCCGACCGGGTCGGTCGACCGACGTGCACAGATTTGTGCACGTTTGGCAGACTTGGGACGGTCGACCGCCCGGGTTGACCGGGTCAGAGAGCAGAGCTCTCTGTTTGTTTGGGTCGACCGGGGCGGTCGACCGGTAGCTGCCAACGGGCAGAATTTGACCGTTGGACGGTCGACCGGCAGGGCTATTTTGGCAAAATCTGCTGCCAACGGCTAGTTTGCAGATTTGCCTATAAATACCCCATTGGAAAGAGTTTTTCTCTAAGAATTTTTGTGCGAATTTTTCCTTACTCTCTGGTGTTTTCACGGCAATCAAAAGAAGTTTTTGGATTCAAATTGAACTATCTATTTGTGTTTTTGCTAGGGTTTGGAAAATCAAAGAAAAGGGTTTTTGGGAAAAAGATTTTGATTCATCTTCTATATCTTGGTTTCAGTTTTTTCCAAGGATTTTTCTTTGTGATTTTGATTTCCATTCCATTGGTTTTCTCCACACTTGAGCAACATCTACTTTCTTATTCTATAGGATCTTTGTGTGGGAGAAAGAAATTGTTTGTGGTTGTTGTTTAGACCACCAAGTTAAAAACCCAATCTTTGTTTGGCTTTGTGCCTTGGGTTGTATCCCTCAAGTTGTGAGGTGATCCTTGTGTTTGCTTTGTGCTAATCCCTCGGGTTGTGAGGTGATTGTTTTGTTGGATTGGAGCTTGCCTCAAGGAGGAGGTTGTGATTGTAAAGAGAGGAGTTGGGTAGTCCTTGTGAGAGTTCTTTGTGGACTAGCTAGTAGATGAGAAATCCTTCGTGTGTTGAAGGCGGGGATGTAGAGCTGGGTGCTCAAACCTCGTAACATATCTTGTTGTTTGCCCTTGATTCATTGACTCTCTCTATCTCTCTCTTTACTTTGTGCCTTGCAACTATTCATATTGTGCATTTATAATTGCTTGGCTTGGTTGTGTGTGCATCATTTGTTGATTGCACTTGAGTGTATTGCATTAAGTTTTTAAATTTCGCATTGAGTTCATTAGATTAGCATAATCACCTATTCACCCCCCTCTAGGTGATCTTTCAATTGGTATCAGAGCTAGTGCTCCTGATATTAGGTTTAACCACATAGGAGTGAGATCTTGGTTTGCTAATCTTCCTTTGCATTGTTCATTTGCACTCATTTAGTTTGGTCTCATGGATAGCCCTCCTATGTTTGACCATATTAGACTTGATGCTTGGAAGGCCAATATGAGTAGCCATTTGAAAAGACTAGGACATCTAGTTTATCAAGCCTCCACTATGGAATCCTTCCCTAATAGTAGCAAGTATAAAAAGGCTAATGCATTAGCACTTAGAGCATCTCTTAGTGAACATCTTTTACCGGTGTTTGATCATTATGACTCGGCTTTTGCAGTTTGGAGCTTATTGACGTCTCCCGAGCTTCCAAGGATTATCAACAAGATGAGGAGATCTATGAGTGAAAAGTCCAAAGAGCGTTGCCTCATGGTCCAAGGGAATAACTCCCTTGAGGTACAATCGGATTCTCAATTAGATAATATCTCTAGTTCCTATTGCCATGGTTGTTTTGAAGTTCAAACATTGAATTTGAAACTTGCTCAAAAGCTTGAAAATTTATTGAAAAAACACAATCTTTTGAAAGAGGACAACCTTGTTTTGAAAAATGAATTAAAGGATTTGTGTTCTAATTTTGAATTGGTTTTGCAAGAGAAGGAAGAGATTACTAGTGAACATGACTCACTAAGATCTCAACTAGACCTTTCCCTTGATGAGATTGATATTTTGAAAAACAAAAATGATTGTAATGATGTTGTGAAAAACAATGAGGTTTTATCTTCTAAATTGGATTTTGTTTTAAAAGATAACCTTGTTTTGAAAAATAAAATTGATTCAATTACAAAAGAATTGGATTTGGTTTTAAAGAAAAATGAATCTTTGAAAATTGATATTGATTCTCATGTGTGCCATGCTAGTATAGCTTCTTCTTCTTGCACACCTATTGCATGCTCCACTTTATCTTCCACTATTGAAAATGATATTAATGTTTTGAAGAAAAGTGTTGAATGTTTGGGCTCCACTTTGAGCCAATGCACATTGAATCATTCACGTTTGGAAACCTTGGTTCGCAAGAAACAAGGTCCATCTTTGCATGCACACCCTACACGGCATACACATGCTTTCCACGGTCACCACCATCACATGTATGCTCATGTGTACACATGTACACATTGTGATCGAAAAGGCCATCTTGCTAGATTTTGTTATGATCGTGTTTATCATGAAAATTTAGCAACTAATCTTGTTTGGGTTAGAAAAGAAACTAACCCCTATGGACCCAAAAGAAAATGGGTACCAAAAACCACCTCCTTGACTTTTGATGTAGGTGGGAGCTCTCGCATCACGTGAGAGTATTGGTGCCTTGAGGTGGATGCGTTCTAAGCCTAAAAGAGAACCATTTGGATGCTTCACTCTCAAGGAGATTTGGTGGGAGGACCACCGTGGTTTGGAGAACTAGAGATGCACCTTCATCGATTTTGGTATCATTCTCTAACTCCCATTTTTATTTGCATGCTTTTCATGTTCATCTATTTATAGCATGTCTTGTTTTATTGTTCATTATGCTTATGTCATATTGATTAGATTAGTGTTATACATGTTTAGTTACTTGAGCACCCATGTTTTATATGAATCTATATTTAGTATTCTCATTTTTTTAAACTAACATGTATGCCCTAGATCTAATGCACATGCATTTACATAATGATCATATGGATGTATATGATGTTTTGTTTTTATGACCCATGTTTTGTTTAGTTTGTTGAATTCCATGATTATTAGATTATTGACTTGCATATATAGCTTTTGAGATCACCCTTGTTTATATGGACCCATATGTTGTGTTCTCACTAATTGTTTAGCTATTATGTATTTCATGATTCTAATAGCATGTGGATTTTCTTCATGATCATTTTATGTCTTTCATGTTGATTTATATCCCGTTGTGTGCTTAATGATTTGATTACTTGTTTAGATGTTAGTTTTCATTAAGACTAGAATTTATACTTGTACATGTAGTGGGACACAAATAAATATTTATATATGTTTGGGCTTGATTGCTTATTTGAACCCATTAAATGTGTTAGTGTAGTCTAGTTTTGATGATTCATGCATTCTAACTTGTATTCCTCATTTTTAATATGTTTCTATGATCATGTGTTTTAACTTCATGTATATGTATATCTTGTCCAAACTATTGATTATACATGTACATCCTTGAGCCACGTGCTTTCATGCATATACCTTTGTGGACTCATTATGTTTAGGATATGTATGTATACTTTAGTTTGTACATGACATACATATGCCTTGAAGTTTAAGTCGTTTGGATGAATTTCATGTTTGCTAAGTGATTTCACATTTATAATGAATTTCATATCTTTAAGATGATTTCAATTGGTGATTTCACATCTTAGATGAATTTCAGGTTTTCAAGGAATTTCATATGAGCTTAATTGAATATTTTCATGTTGATATGTGTCATATTTTACTTGTACACTCATTTATTAGTTTTACTCATGATTTGTTTTCATGAGACTATGATATGGACTTTATGGATTTTGAGTGTTTAGTGATCATGTGATTTACATGTGTTTCATGAAAAACAATTTTGTTTTATTCCTTGCTTGAAGGATTTCGTACTAGTTTTAAAAGTTTTTCCTATAACTAGTTCGTATTCTTCACTATGGTAGAGATTTTCAAACATACTACATTTTCAAATCTATTTTTGAAAACCCCTACCTTCTATGAGAGGATGGATGAGAGATCATGTTCATGCATGCTTTATAATGAAAATCATTTAAAACTTGAACCATGATTGGGGGGTAGATAATATGAGATATACATTTGATATTATTGTTATTTCAATTGGTATCATTGAATTTTTTCAATTGGTATCAATCTTGACATTTCTTGTATACTCGTATATTTTGTATGTATGTATGTTTCAATTCCATAGAATATCAATTTCTATTGGTATCTATTTTCATACATATATATATGTTTGTTTCAATTTTTTTTTAAACAATGCTTAGGCTTGTTAAAATAAAAGTGAACATTGTTTTAGTTGGTATTTCATAAAGGGGGAGAAAATTTGATTTTATCTTTCAATTGGTGATTTTTTCAATTGGTATTTGATTCCCACTCCCTTACTTTATGATTGAAAATTTCAAATTGGTATCATATGTTCAAAATGAAAAATATTTACAATTGGTATCAAAATTTTTGTTTAAGACATTCAAAATTTATTATGTGTAATTTCAATTGGTATCAAGATGTTATTCTTTGACATATTTTCAATTGGTATCTTAATTGATTGTCACCCCTAATTGACTTTGTTTTTGTTTTAGACAAAAAGGGGGAAAATATTATTTTTATTGATTCGTTGTTTCGAACAAAAGGGGAGAAAAATTTATTGTTTTAGTTTTGCTTTTACCCCTTTGTTGATGATTGACAAAAAGGGGGAGAAGAATTTGAGTTTATATGCATGTTTATATTTTGCATATATTAAGTTTAATTTAGTTTAATTTTAATTGATATCTAGAGCATGTTTTGTAATTGGATGTTTTGTAATTGGTATCTAGAGCATGTTTTGTTTTAAACATTTTATTGGTATCTAGAACCTTTATTGTTTATGCATTTATATGCATTCATGTTTAAGAACCTTTATTGCATATTATTTATTGTTTATTTGTTTATGCATGAGTTAAGGGGGAGCTTCTTTGAAGCTTAACTTTAATCCATGCAAATATAACTCCATGAGTTTTGTCATCATCAAAAAGGGGGAGATTGTTGGCCCAAAGGCCTTCCACCCTAGTTTTGATGATGATTAACTCATGTAGTTATGTGTACTAATAATCTTGTGATTTTAGTTTCAGATCATTAATCAAGTTATTAGTTGGTGATTAGCTTCAACAAGATGATTTGGAAGCTTTCACATGTTGATTCAAGAGCCCGAGCGTCAAAGATCATATATAGCAATTGCTCGGTGGATCAAGGAGTTTTGGATCGAGTCGGCTTGGAGATTGCGCTCTACAAGTAGACATCGGTACCTTAGTTTAGTTTTGTGTTTATATCCAAAATTGTAAAGATTAGAATAGTATGATAATGCTCAAGTTCACAACACACACGTTTCATGTTTTGAATATTGGTTTTTGGTTTTTCGGTTTTAGGTTTAACCGATCTTGGTTTTCATGAATAGATAGATCAAAACAAGTTTACATGGTTTAATGTATATATGATTTGTTCTATATATATACATGCTTTAATTTCCTAGACAAACTTAGTTTGACTCACTTATTCATGTGTTTTATGTTTTGGTATTTTTGACAAAACATATTTTGGAATTAAATGACAAAAACATGGATATATAGTTGTTTCATGTATATTGGATTTCTATCCATATGCATCATGCTTCAAAGTGTTTAAATATCATGTTTTTGTATTTGGAAGAGTTTTGGACAAAACGTATTTTCTATTCAAAATTCAAGTTTTAGAAAATACAGTTTTTGGTTTTTGGTAAAAATGATAAGACACAAAAATAGTTCATATTGATTGATATTTGAGATAAACTTTTTACCACATGTTTATATATCAATGCAAAATGATAAAACTATTTTTGTTGATTTTTAGAAATGATAAAAGAATTTTTAAACATGTTTCTAAGCCAGTTTTCTGTTCCAGGCTTCAACCAGTCGACTAGTCTTCTGACCAAGTCGACTTGGCTGAAGTCGGTCGACCGGGTCGGTCGACCGACGTGCACAGATTTGTGCACGTTTCGCAGACTTAGGACGGTCGACCGCCCGGGTCGACCGGGTCAGAGAGCAGAGCTCTCTATTTGTTTGGGTCGACCGGGGCGGTCGACCGGTAGCTGCCAACGGGCAGAATTTAACCATTGGACGGTCGACTGGCCGGTCGACCGGCAGGGCTATTTTGGCAAAATCTGCTGCCAACGGCTAGTTTGCAGATTTGCCTATAAATACCCCATTGGAAAGAGTTTTCTCTAAGAATTTTGTGCGAATTTTTCCTTATTCTCTGGTGTTTTCACGGCAATCAAAAGAAGTTTTTGGATTCAAATTGAACAATCTATTTGGAGTTTTTGCTAGGGTTTGGAAAATCAAAGAAAAGGGTTTTGGGAAAAAGATTTTGATTCATCTTCTATATCTTGGTTTCAGTTTTTCCCAAGGATTTTTCTTTGTGATTTTGATTTCTATTCCATTAGTTTTCTCCACACTTGAGCAACATCTACTTTCTTATTCTATAGGATCTTTGTGTGGGAGAAAGAAATTGTTTGTGGTTGTTGTTTAGACCACCAAGTTAAAAAACCCAATCTTTGTTTGACTTTGTGCCTTGGGTTGTATCCCTCAAGTTGTGAGGTGATCCTTGTGTTTGCTTTGTGCTAATCCCTCAGGTTGTGAGGTGATTGTTTTGTTAGATTGGAGCTTGCCTCAAGGAGGAGGTTGTGGTTGTAAAGAGAGGAGTTGGGTACTCCTTGTGAGAGTTCTTTGTGGACTAGCTAGTGGATTAGAAATCCTTCGTGTGTCGAAGACGGGGATGTAGAGCTGGGTGCTCGAACCTCGTAACATATCTTGTTGTTTGCGCTTGATCCATTGACTCTCTCTATCTCTCTCTTTACTTTGTGCCTTGCAACTATTCATATTGTGCATTCATAATTGCTTGGCTTGGTTGTGTGTGCATCATTTGTTGATTGCACTTGAGTGTATTGCATTAAGTTTTTAAATTCCGCATTGAGTTCATTAGATTAGCATAATCACCTATTCACCCCCCCTCTAGGTGATCTTTCAAGTATGTGGCTTTATGGATTTTGAGTGTTTTTAGTGATCATGTGATTTACATAGTTTCATGAAAAAAAATATTTTTGTGTTATTCCTTACTTGAAGGATTTCGTACTAGTTTACAAGTTTTTCCATTTAACTAGTTTGTATTCTTCGTCATGGTAGAGTTTTCATACAATATTTTCAAACCCATTTTTGAAAACCCCTACCTTCCAAGGGTGGTTGGATGGGAGACCATGCCCTGTATGCTTTCTATTGAAAATCATTTTTAACTTGAGCATGAATTGGGTGGTAGATGATATGAGGTATACACTTGATATTATTGTTGTTTCAATTGGTATCATTGGATCTTTTCAATTGGTATCAATATTGATATTTTTGTATACCCATATATTGTTTTGTGTATGAATGCTTTCTTTTGGTATCATCTATTTTGATTGGTACTCATTTTTCATACACACCTATACATGTTTTATTTGTGCTTACTATATCCCTATATTGTTGAGTACAAATTTTTGATTATGCTAAGCTTGAATGTTTAATGACTATCATGTTTCTATTAATAAGTTTTCAATTGGTATCTTAAACAAGCTTATGCATCGTTTTATTTGGTATTCATAAAGGGGGAGAAAATTCGTATTTTTATCTTTCAATTGGTATTTTGTTTACCGTTGATTTCTACTCTCACACTTTATGTTGAAAATTAATTTTATTTTGGTATTATATATTCTAAATGACAAATATTCACTATTGGTATCAAGATTCTGTTTATTTTCAATTGGTATCTATTGATCTATTTCTTTCAATTGGTATCAAGATTTTATTTACTTTCTCACAATTGGTATCAATGCCTTATTTACTTTCAATTGGTGTCTTTAAAAATAATTTGATTTGTTTTATTGAGAAAATTCAAAATGTTGTTTTAATAAGAATTAAAAGTAAAAACAAAACCAATAAAAACAAAATTTAAAAAAAATTGTTTTGATTTATATTGCATATATGCAAGGGGAGCTTAACATATCTTCTACATATACATTCATGTTGAGTGTATCTTATATCGAGGAGCTTGACAACTCTTCTTTATGCGATACACGTTTATAGGGGGAGTTTCACATCTCTTCTTATGCATTGCATATTTTGTGTTATGTGAATTAGGGATTGTCATCCCTTTTCTTTATGTTGATTTTTGCTTTTGACAAAAAGGGGGAGAAAATTTTGTTTTTTACTTTAACCCCTTTATTGATGATTGACAAAAAGGGGGAGAATTATTTGAGTTTATATGCATGTTTTATATGCATGTTTTGTTTATCTAGAAACATAGTTTTTATTAGTTAGTTTTTATTAGCTTGTTGTTTTAATTGGTATCAAGAGCATGTTTTTGTATTTGGCTTCAAAAGCTTATTTTATGCATGTCTATGCATTATCATGTTTAATATTCCTTATATATTTTATTGTTTATTGCTATGCATGAGTTAAGGGGAAGATTCTTTGAAGCTTAACTTTAATCCATGCATATATAACTCCATGAGCTTTGTCATCATCAAAAAGGGGAGATTGTTGGCCCAGAGGCCTTCCACTCTAGTTTTGATGATGATTAACTCATGTAGTTATGTTTACTAATAATCTTGTGATGTTTAGTTTTAGATCATTAATCAAGATATTAGTTGGTGATTAGCTTCAATAAAGGAGTTTTGAAGCCTTTCACATGGTGATTCAAGAGCCCGAGCATAAAGATCATACATAGTACTCGTTGGAGTCTAGCTCGGTGGATCACGGAGTTTGGATCGAGTCAACTTGAAGATGGAGATCGTCAAGAAGACTTAGGTATCCTAATTTAGTTTGTGTTTTAGATCCATATGTAAAGATTAGATAGTGTGATATGCTCAAGTTCACAATACACACACGTTTCATTTTGGATATTGGTTTTTTCAGTCTTTGGTTTAACCGATATTGGTTTTCATGAATAGATAGTATCAAAACAAGTTTACTTTGTTAATTGTATATTAGATATATTCTATATATATGTAAGCTTAATTTCCTAGACAAACTTTTGTTGAGATGCCTGTTCATGAGGTTTGGTGTTTTGTGTTTTTAAAAAACATATTTTTAAAATAAAAGACAAAAACAATGATATGCATATGTTTCATGTATATTGGACCTATGTCCATATACAACATGTTTAAAAATGATTAAGTATCATGTTTTTGTATTTGGATATGTTTTGGACAAAGTTTATTTGAAAAATCCAAGTTTGGAAAAATACAGGTTTTGGTTTTCGGTAATTTTTCCATTACACAAAAATCATTCAAAATGTTTGATATTTGTGTTGAAATTTTTAATACATGTTTGTATATCATATAAAATGTTAGAAACTATTTTTGTGAATTTTTAGAAGATTTATGGGATTTTTTAGAATAATTTTTAACTCAGTTTTCTGACCCAGAACCCAGCCTGCCAGGCTCTGGCGGTCGACCGGGCCCAGAGTCGGTCGACCGGACGGTCGACTGACGTGCACAAGCTTGTGCACGTTTGCACGTTGGCCAGGTTCAAGGCACGGTCGACCGAGCGGTCGACCGGCCAGAGAGCTTTGCTCTCTGGTTTTGGGCGGTCGACCGGCTTCTTCCAACGGTCAAAAATATGACCGTTGGCGGTCGACCGACCAGTCGACCACCAGCCTCCAGGACTGACAAACAATCCCAACAGCTAGTTTTTGATGGAGGGCTATTTAAGGCCCATTTCTTTGGGATTTTGGTAAGATTTTTCAGAGCAAAAAAATTTCCCTATTCTCTGTTTTTCAAAGCAAGTTTTCAAAAGTGTTTAAAGAGCAAAAAGATCCATCTTATTTGTTTTAAAGTGTTTTGTTTTATTTCAAAGAAAATAGGTTTTGGGAATTAGTTTCTTGATCTAAAAATCTATATCTATTTGGTATTTTCCCAAGAGATTTTCTTTGATCAAAACACTTGTTTTCCACTTGAGCTATATCTCCTATCCTATTCTATTAGGATCTTTATTTGTGAAAAAATTGAATTTGTGGTCTTTTGTGATCACCTTATTGTAAACCCTTTTTCTTTGTGGTTGCTCCCTCTTTGGTAGAGGTTGAGGTTGTGGTTTACTCCCTCTTGGTGAGGTGGAGTTGGTTGGTAGTTGTATCCCTCTTCGGTAGAGGTGGATTGTGCTTGTATCCCTCTCGGTGAGGTGGATTTGATTGTATTCGTGGAGTTCGGTACTCCGGTCTTCGGTAGACCATTTGTATTGTCTCGGTGGAGGTTGTATTAGTTGAGAGAGGAGTTCGGTACTCCTAGTGGATTGGAAATCCTTCTCGGTGAAGGCGGAGACGTAGAGCTCGGTGCTCGAACCTCGAAACACATCTTGTTGTTTGCGTTTGATCTATTGACTCTAAACTCTCTCTTTTATTTGTGTATTGCATTATTCATATTGTCATATCTTATATGCTTGTGTTGTGCCTTGCATTGACTCATTATTGCCTATCCCTATATGCTTGGATTACTTGTGTGTGCCTCACTTGTGCTTAACCACGAGAGCTTCATATAGCACCTCAACTCTTATTCAGAGGAATTAAGAGGATTTAGTTCAGAGCCCTTCACGTGGAATTCGGCTACACTCGTTGGTTGCACTAAGTATTGTTGCAAATTAGTTTTGTAATTCCGCATTTAGTTTATTAGATTAGCCTTATAACCTATTCACCCCCCTCTAGGTGATTTCAGAAACCCGCGTCTCAGCATCACTGCAGCAGTAAAACGCGAGGGTCGAAACCCGCGTCTCAGCATCACTGCAGCAGCAAGACGCAAGGGTCGAAACCCGCGTCTCAGTTTTAACTGCCCTTGTTATGGGGTCAATCACTGCCCACATAAGGAGAAAGTTAACCCCCCATTATGGAGTGTTTTTAGGGGGCACGTTCGCTTCTAATACCTCTATAAATAGCCTTGCTTGCTATTGAGAAGGGGTCGGTCGGTCAGATAATTCTGGGAGAAGAATTTGACTAGTGAGCTTCCACAGAAAAGGAAAGAGAGTTCAACTCTTCAAACAACTTACTGCGTACAAGCCAATCTTTGCACACAATCTCTTTGAGATTCCTGGTCAATCAGGAGCTGTGTCACTCCATCGACCATCCAAAGAGAAGATCCCCAAGAGTTCTTAACGTTCACCCGGTCAACAGAAAACAAGATTCACTTTCCACCGCCACCTGAAGAACCCAACATTAAACAAAGGGAGATTTAAGTCTCAACATCTTCCCTCTCTTGTAATCAGAGTGTAAATCCATTGTAATCTTTCAATTGATTCAAGGAAATTTTACAAGGAACCCTATTCTCCCATTCAACAAGAGATGGCGACTCCGCTGGGGACTACTTTCTCTACTGACGAGCAAGTGGTGGCGCAAGGTGACATCATCTACATGGAGAAAACAGTCGAATCACTCTTCGTGGAATTTGACCAAGCAAAGTATGAAGAGTTCCTCTCTTCCGGCTCCAAGAGCCCAAAGGCCTGGGCCTACCGCAGGGTCTCTACGGGGATTTGCCCCGAAGTCCGCTCTGAGATTCTCTCAAACGCGGCTGCTGTGAAGGATGTCGTGGCTAATCGCGTCATCCGTAACGCTCGTGTCAACGTCTCTCAGGAGACCCGCGTGGTTAACCTTCCTAATGTCCAGCACCAGGTCGTCGGGTGTTCCCTTCAACCTCCACGACGTAACCGGAACGCTGAATGATGGCAGAGAAGGCGTGTGCGTTAACTACAAGTTGGAACAACTGATTGTCCAACAGAGGTAGGACGCGAGGTCCAGACAAGCGTCTCTTCTGTACCACATCCGACACGTGAAGTCCGCGTTTGGCAGCCCAAACTTGAGGTTCACCAGGCTGGCTCTTCTGAAGCCCCACTCCCCAAACGCCAACGTGAAGCTCGCGCACCTTGTCAAGCACAAGAAGCATGCGCCTCTAGGCACGGGGCCCAGCAGCCCTGCGTTTCTCAAGCGTCTCTGTTCAGACGCAATAATCAGCAACACGAGAGCTGTGTCTCTTATCAGTAGAGACGCCAGACTCGCGTTTCGAAGCAACGACTCAAGAACTGCGTCTCCGAACCTTGCGACTCAGCTGTGCGACGCCCTCAACATTGCGAGGCTATTCTCTTCGATCCCCTCCCACGGATCCAAGGGATTATTTGACAAGGAAAAGAAGTGTTAATCGAATCACTTCGTCATGTTGCTGCGAACGGCTTATCACAATGCTCTCTCAATGCCGTTGTAGTTCAGGTGCAAACCAGCAGTCTCTAGTTAGACAGCTGACCCTGATTCCCCGATCAGCTAAAAGGAATCATTCTCACAGGAGGAGGATTTTCTCTGACACTGAATATCCTGAGCTCACTGCAAACATGACGAGCAGGAGTAAGGGAAAGCAACCTGCAGTCAGCTCCGATGATGAGTTAGACACAGAACCGGAAGGAGTGTACTGACACACTCGCACCCGGACTGGGGCAATCCCTCCGATTGACTACAATGCCCTGGCTCGGGGTGTTAGTGTAAATGACTCGCATTCCGTTATTGCAGAGTCACATGCTTCAAACTCTTCTATAGAGAAAGAGGCCTTTATATATATGACAAGCACTCCTGAGGAGAAAGCTAGGCGCTTGGAGCAGCAAGCCCAGGTCCAGAAGGAACAATTCGAGATGATTCGTGCTCAACAAGAATCTATCGACTCCCTCAAGCAGATGCTCGCACAGTTGCTTGAAGACAAGTTGAAATCAACCGATAAAGCCTCCTCTAAAAAGTCTAAAGGCAAACGAAAAAAGGGAGAAAGCTCATCTTCTGTACATATAGAAGAGAAAGAGCAGTCTACTTCTGGTTCGTCTAAATCCTCGTCGCAAGGAAAAGATGACCGAGACCAGGGAAGGGTTTATTCTAGAAGAATGAATCAATTGGAGCAACGTCTTGAGGCCCTTACCAACCGGAAAGGCCTGCAAGAAGCAGGAGTGGTTCGGCCATATCTGACTGAGTGGGACCTTGTTCCATACCCTCCCAAGTTCAAGGCTCCGACCCTCCAAGCTTTTGATAGGAAAGGTTCACCGAACCAACACATCTACTACTTTAAGTCTCAAACAGGGAATGTGGTAGATAACGATGTCATCTTGGCACGTTTGTTCATTGGTACCCTAAAAGGGCTTGCCTTGAATGGTTCATGAATCTCCCAGAAGGCTCCATTAAGAATTGGGGCGATTTGGAGAAGCTCTTCCTAACGTGCTTCTTTGAAGATGATTCAGAGGTCACCATGCCTACTCTTTTGGCCACCAAGCAACGAAAGGGAGAATCTGTCAAATCATTCGTAGAAAGATTTCAGAATGTAGCACTCTGATGTCCAAGCGGTATGACCCAGGTCACCCTGGTGGAAATATGCCGCCACAATCTACAAACTTCGCTCCTCGCCCAAATAGGAGTTGCCGAAAGCCGCACCTGAAAACAATTGATCCAGCAAGGTGAACAGGCTGAAGAAATTGTTTCCCAAGTTAGGGCAGAAGAAAACAAACCCAGACCTGAGAGGTCGATAAGGCGTGCGGCAGACACATCCCTCCAAGTGAAACGGAAGGATAACTTGGCGACAGAGACCAAGTCCCTTGTCAAACCTCAACCGGTTAAGGAAAGTAGTTCTTCAAGCCAACCACGCGCCAACAAGCAGTATTCCTTCAAGGACGAGCATGTCGACTCGCTCTTCAACTTACTTAACAAGAGCAACAGACTGAAGCTTCCTGAAGCTAGGCGCCCTGAAGAAGTCGGTAAAATCGATAATCCCAACTACTGCTTGTATTATAGGATGCTGGGACACCCCACCAAGAGCTGTTATGTCTTCAAGGACATCTTTCAGGCTCTGATTGACACAAAGGTATTAAAACTCCGTTCAGAGCAGAAGAAGGTGACAGGCAATATGACGTCATTTCTCCAGTTTGGAAGACAACCTCCAACACCCTCTGGAGTAGTCCCTGTCCCAAGAGGGGAGCTAAGGATGGTCAACATAGACCCTCACCAGCAGCAAGAGAAGGGCCTTATACCTGTTCCCACACCTCGGGGAGAAGTCATGTGGGTTCATCCCGACCTTATGGACGGCCAGCAATGAAACACTGTGACCAGCAGAAAGTCCAAAGGCAAAGCTAAAGCTTCATCCTGTAATGTGGTATGTGCCTCTTCTCGGGAAGCGGAGACTGATGTTCCCTCGCTGACTGATTCAGAAGAGGAAACAATAGCTCTGGCCACAGAACCCAACCAACTTGTGGCGGAAACCCGTTCGGGTCAGTCATATTTGAAAAAGTATGACGAAATGGCGGCAACTCCCCCAAAACCCGCTACAAAGTCAGCCAAGCCCTCCACAAAACAACCCGTGGAGAGACAGAAAGAGCTTCGGTTTTCCAAAGTTCTCTCGAAAGACATCGCGGAAGGATCCACAGTACCTTACCGCTTTGATGTCCTGACTCAATTGGCCAATATTCCAGCCCGAATTACACTTTATGAGCTCCTCAGGCTATCAAAGTCAACCAAAGAAGCTTTACAAGAGGCCCTAACTAATGCTGAGGTTTTCATGACCAAGTGCCGATTGGATGACAGGAGGAAGATGTAGAGGATTGCCTCCAAGCTTCCCAAAATGCTCCTTGCATCACCTTCACAGCAGAAGATTTGCAGGTCAAAGGGAAACATGATCGACCCCTGTACTTCACAGGGTATATTGGATCATCTGAGGTAAACCGCATTCAGGTAGATCCAGGGTCCGCACTGAGCATTATGCCTCGCCGGGTCATGCAACATTTAGGGATTCCTACCCACTGTTTGAGCGCTACCCAGACTACCATTTATGGGTTCAATACCAATGGTACCCGTCCAATGGGAAAGATCAAGCTCAAATGCCAGATCGGGGATTTAAGGTCGGAGGTGACATGCTACGTGATCGATGCCGACATTTCCTACAATTTGTTGCTGGGACGACCATGGATTCATCGTAATTCTATCATTCCCTCCACCCTCCACCAAGTCATGAAATACATCGACAAGAGTGGAAAGGTTCGAACGTTGATTGCCGAAAGACATCCATTCAAGGAAGTCGAGAATTATTTCACAAATTCTCTCCTGTATCAGGACTCTGTGGAAACAGATGAAATCCCGCAACCAGAGGAGCCAGACTCTGGTAATGAAGCCGACACCGAGCCAGAAAAAGAAGAGTGCATGTGGGAACTAGATCCACTTGTAACGAGCATTAATAAGCTCGATGTTGATAACACCGCCGATGATGTAGGCGGATGGTATATTAATGAAGAATTAGATTTGCTTATTTCTCTGTGTTCGCTTCTGATTCAGTACCGTCAGACACTAGTACTGAAGTGCATGATGACCTCTGGTCGGCAATGGATGCTTTGACATCATTGCATGTACCAGTGAAATCGTCCTTCGAAACATACCAAGATGCCGGTAATGCACAAGAATAAATATTCATGGTTCCAGCGAGACGGAAAGGCCAAAAACCAATTCTTTTCGGGCGAGTTAAGTCCGAACCAATGTCCCGTGAAGAATCAGAAAGCGAGAAGGAACCCCCTCAGTTCGGTCATTATGAGTCAAATGCACTCAGAATGATGGAAAGCATGGGGTATGATCTTGCAAACGGTTCAGGGTTGAATTTCGGCAAAGGAAGGAGAACACTACTCCGATCTTTCATGCCAAAAGGAAAAACCCCTGATTATTATCATCAGACTCGCAGGGGGTTGGGCTATGTGTCAACCTCGATCCCATCGGCCTCTGACTCTAAAGAGCCATTAGGCCATGATTACTCATCAGGCACATCATCGTTGGATTCAGATATTAGTGTCGGCAACATATTCGAAGAACTTTCAGTAAATATGGTTTCAACAAGCCACCTGGAAGACGGAGATGAAGAAATGATCCAATCCGATACAGATCCTTGGATCAAGCATTTAAATGCTCTTTGGGATACTCGCTTTGAACAGCGCGAACCACCCACAGAAGATAAGGTTGTTCAAATCAATCTAGGAGATGAGGCTAATCCTAAGCCCATCTTTATAAGCGAAGGCCTGTCACCTTCTGAGAAAAAGGATCTAATATCTCTTGTACAAAAATATATAGATGTCTTCGCCTGGAATTACGAGGACATGCCTGGGCTTGATCCTCGAGTGGCTATGCATCGCCTCAATATTAATACGGGCGTAAAGCCTATCAAACAACAACAGCGACAGTTCCGTCCAGAAGTAATGGAGGCAATTCAATCAGAAGTTAGAAAGCTTATAGACTTTGGCTTCATTAGGGAAGAACAACATCCTGATTAGATAGCCAACATCGTCCCCGTTGCTAAAAAGAACGGAAAGATCCGGATCTGCATTGATTTTCGTGATCTAAATGAGGCCTGTCTTAAGGACGAATTCCCACTGCCAATCACAGCTGTCATGATTGACAGTACATGTGGATTCGAGCGAATGTCCTTCATGGATGAATTTTTAGGGTATAATCAAATCAAAATGTATCCTGACGACAAAAAACATAACTCTTTCAGGACACCACTAGGGTATACTGCTACACCGTCATACCCTTCGGACTAAAGAATGCGGTGGTGACATATCAGAGGGCTATGAATGCCATTTTCAACGAACACATGCGCAAAACGGTGGAATGCTATGTTGACGACATCGCAGTAAAAAGCCGCGCAAAAGGTGATCATATAACTGATTTAAAGGTTGTCTTCGACATCATGCGGACCCATCAATTGAAGATGAACCCCACCAAATCTTTCCTGGGGGTGGCCAGTGGCAAATTCTTAGGATTTGTCGTAACCTCCACGGGAATTCATTTGGATCCGGAAAAGGTTCGCGCTATCCAGGAAATGCAACCCCCGAGAAACCTCAAGGAGCTCAGGGGATTGCAAGGATGATTGGCGTACATCTGAAGGTTCATCTCAAATCTCTCCAGAAGATGCCAACCCTTTACCAAATTAATGAAGAAGGGTGTTTCGTTCATTTGGGACAACGCTTGCCAGCAAGCATTTGAGGAAATTAAACAGTACCTCACACAACCACCAGTCCTTACAGCTTCGGTGTCCGGAAAATCTTTCCTGATATACGTCCGAGCGATGGATCATTCTTTAGGAGCTTTATTAGCTCAGAACGATGATCAAGGACGAGAGCAAGCGATCTACTATTTGAGTAGAACAATGATCGGGGCCGAACACCGGTACAACCCGATCGAGAAGGAATGTTTGGCATTAGGGTCGCTGTTCAGAAAATGCGACACTATTTGGTAGGCCAAACTATAAACATCATATCAAAAGTCAACCCTTGAGGTTACTCATGACAAAGCTTTCATCGCTAAATGACCGACTGGCAAAACGGGCCATATTTCTATCCTAATATGAAATGCACTTTTTACCATAAAAAGCCGTATAGGGACAAGCGGTGGCGGATTTCCTGGCGGAGCATCTGGATCCGAGGGTAACCAAACTTTACCAGGATCTCCCAGATGAGTTCGCTGAAGTCTGCCTGACCTAGACATCTTTTGAAAGGCAAGTGTGGTAACTTTTCTTTGACGGTGCATCGAGAACAGGCCCAAAAGGACATATAGTAGCAGGAGTGGGGTAGTACTCGTCTCCCCCACAGAACTATGTGATTCCTTGAGCTGTCTCATTAACCGAGCCTTGTTCCAACAATATAGCGGAGTATAATGCCCTATTGATTGGGATTTAACTCGCCGATGACATTGGCGTTAAAAATCTCGAAGCATATGGTGACTCTAAACTTATCGTCAACTAAGTTAGCGGGAAGTACGAAGTCAAACATGAAGATCTAGTACCCTATTATAACGTAACTGTCCACATGGCCGAGTGGTTTACAAACTTCTATATTAACCATGTACCACGCAAGCAAAATGCGCATGCAGATGCAGTAGCGTCTCTCGCTGCCTCCTTAGCTCTTCCAGCTGGAGTAGTAGAGAAAATATTTGTCCACAGCCGCGACTTATATTGCCCGAGAATTGTTCTTGAGGACTACCAGGAGCCAACAGAAGATTGTCAAGACAAAGAAGCTCTTGAGTCGTTAACCTGTCCAGAGCTTAGAGACTGGCGATTTCCTTACATTGACTATGTCTTGTATGGTATCCTGCCTGAGGACACCAAGGAAGCGGCTACCATTAAAAGGAAAGCCCTCAAATTCTACTATAATGCGATCACACGAACGTTGTATCATCGATCGCATGACGGGATCTTACTTCGATGCCTATCGCAAAAAGAGTCACAGGAGGTATTGAAAGAAGCCCATGACAGTATGTGTAGAGCCCATCAACCCGGCCCAAAACTTGCGAATCGACTCTAAAGGTTGGGATATTATTGGCCTAAGATGATCGCTGACACCATCACCTATGCCAAAAGATGTCACGCCTGCCAAGTGCATGGTGATTTCATCCATCAAGTCCCAGGGTACCTTCACTCTACAACTTCAACCTGGCCATTTGAGATGTGGGGGATGGATGTAGTTGGCCCTATCAGCCCACCATCATCAAAAGGACATCGGTTTATTTTAGCCATAACCGATTACTTCTCCAAATGGGCTGAGGCCATTCCTTTGAAGGAGGTAAAGTCATCTGATGTGATTAAATTCGTTAAACATCACGTCATTTACCGTTTTAGTGTACCTGGGCAAATCGTCCATGATAATGGACCCCAGTTCGTCAGTCAAGCTTTCAAGAAGTTCTGCGCTAAGTTCAGAATCCAGAGTATGTCCTCAACGGCATACTACCCCGCCGCTAACGGTCTCGCAGAAGCTTTCAACAAAACCATTGACAAACTTCTCAAGAAGTTTGTCTCGAAAAGTCAGCGAGATTGGGACGATAAGTTAGGCGAATGCTTATGGGCCTATCGCACAACTGTTCGAACCCCAACTAAAGCTACTCCGTTTTCGTTGGTATATGGGTGTGAAGCCGTACTTTCACTAGAATTCCAAATCCCATCTCTACGTGTTGCCTTGACAGCAGAGATGATAAGTGAGGAGAAGCATCGACAGCGACTCCAAGAATTGGAGGCCTTAGATGATAAATGTCTGCAGGCCCAACAACAAATTGAGCTCTACCAAGCCCGGATTACCAGAGCATTCAACAAGAAAGTTAAGGTGCGAACTTTCAAGAAAGGTGACCTTGTCTTAACCGTCAGAAGACCTATGGTGATGACACATAAGACAAAAGGAAAATTTCAGCCTAAATGGGAAGGACCATTTGTAGTAGAGTCAGTCTACTCAAATGGAGCATATCGCCTCATATCTTCAAATGGCGATACACCATGATGCCGATCAATGGCAGGTTCCTGAAGAAGTACTATCCTTAATAGTACTCTTCTGCTGATCAAGTTAAAAGTACACCTCTGATCAAAGCTCCAGATCCAAGAAAAGTTTCTTTCTTTTATTCGGTCATATCACGGTAGATCGGTGACAAGCTAATCGGGCACTGACTGTACCTGTTGGAACTTGTTTTGATGAAGACTTTTGTGAAGCATTTCATTTGGAGCTCTAACACATGACGAATCAAGAGTTCTTCATGATCAAGATGTCCCAAAGAGAGTTGATATGATGTGGTTTGTAATTGTGAAATAGCATGTCAAAAGCCTTGATGCACACACATATCATGTCTATATAGTCGACTTATAACTCCTTATAGTCGACTAATCCATTTGGTAGTCGACTAACCCAAACCTCCTAGTCGAATAGTCATGTGTCCAAAAGAAACCCAACTCTCTGTTTGTCCATTAGTCGACTTGACAGACAAACCTAGTCGACTAATAGACTTTGTAGTCGACTAATCCTATGCCCCTAGTCGACTAATCACTGGTCCAGTCGACTTAGATGTTAGTTGTAGTCGACTTGATTCAGTTAACTAGAAAACTGTCACTCGAACTTATCTTGCCCTACTCGACTAATACCCAAACATAGTCGACTACTCTTTGAAAAATTGCCTTGTATAGTCGACTAACTCAAAAGGCAAGTCGACTATAGGCAGTTTCTGACTGTTGGACAGTTTCTGTTATCTGGTCTTTTGTGCAACGTTTCCCACCGTTTTAAACTTTTGAATTGCACCTATAACTACCCTAACTAACCCTAGAGTGCAGCTATATATAGGGTTGTTATTCTAAAGGCCAAAAAAAATCCTAATCTTCAGTTTTCTAAGATCAAAAATCCTAATCCTGAAAACTGTTCCCACTTCAGTTCTTCACCAAATTCTGATTCTCTAGTGAAGTTCTCTGAAGTTTTTCTCCTATACTAGACCTTGTCCATGTTCACATATTGTACCAAGGCTTATAGGAAAGTGTTGTAATACTCAAAGCAATCATTGTACATGGGTGTCTTCTTGGTGTAGAAGCAGTTGTACAAGGTGGAGTTTGTTCTCTTGGTGGAAGAGAAGGTGTACACATTTGGCAAAGGGGATTTGTCAAGTGGTGTGCATGGTTGTGATTTTGGGTGTACAAAATCAAGGATAAAGGAAAATCTCAAGCGAGTGGCTTGGGGACTGGATGTAGGTCACGAGGACCGAACCAGGATAAATCTCTCGTGTTTGCGTTTGTCTAAACTTTTCTGAGATTTAATTTCCTTTATTGCAAGTATATTTATTTGTTTAACTTAATCCTTCTTTGTTTAGTATTTTTTGTTGACTTTGTAGTTTAGATCCATAAGTGCCAACAGAGAAAGTTCCGCATTTGGCATCATCTCGGGACCAACAATTGGTATCAGAGCGAGGTCCTACAATTGGTATCAGAACAAGGTCTCACATTCGACATACAAGCCCTGCATACCTAGTCAACAACAAGGATGGCAACGGAGTTTTCATCATCACAATTCAAAGAAGGACATTCTACACAACGTCCACCGCTATTTGACGGATCTAACTACAACTATTGAAAGTGTAGAATGAAGATCTACTTGTAATCGCTCAACTACGAACTTTGAAACATCGTAGAAGCATCGTACACCAAACCAACAACCAACTACAGCGCTTGGAGTGATGATCGAAAAAAGAATGCAAACCTTGACGCCAAAGCGATGAATGCCTTGTTCTGTGCATTAACCAAAGAAGAGTTCAACAGAGTGTCAACAGCCACTTCTGCACATCAAATATGGCATACTCTTCAGGTAACACACGAAGGCACAAATAAAGTTAAGGAATCTAAATTATCTGTTCTTGTCTACAGGTTTGAATTATTCAAAATGGAGGAGAATGAAACCATATCAGAAATGGTAACAAGATTCACCGACATTACCAATTCCTTAGCATCCCTTGGAAAGGACTACACCCAAGTCGAAAAAGTTCGCAAGATCCTTCGTGCTCTCACACCAGAATGGGAGAAGAAGACAACAACAATTGAAGAAGCCAATGATCTCTCAACTTTGTCGTTAGGAAACCTAATTGGTAATCTAATGGCATATGAAGTGCAATTAGAAGAAAGAAAGAAGGATGAACGACAACACCACTCAAAGAAGAAAGAACTTGCCTTCCATGCATCCTCCGACACGGACGATTCAAATGACGATGAAGAGGAGATGGCAATGCTTTCAAAGAAATTCAGGAGATTTCTAAAGCAAGAAAAATTCAAATGCTTTAATTGCAATAAAACAGGTCATTTGAAGAAGGATTGCCCTTTGCTCAAGAATAAAGGCAAATACATAAGCAAAAAGTTCAGAAAGGTGAAAGACTATGAAGTCTCATGGGAAAACAGTGATTCCTCGTCCTCTGACGAAGAAGAAACCACAGAACGTGTCAACCTATGTTACATGGCCATAGAAGATGTTGAGGTATCATTTACTGAACTTTCTGATGCATTTCATGAATTGTTTAATGATCTAAAGCATGAAAAACTGAAAAATAAAGTTTTATCAAAAGAAAATGAAAAACTTTTAAAGGAAAATTCATGTTATGTTTTACAAGTTTCTTCTATAAACTCTCAAAAAGATGAGTTTGAAAAAGTAATATCATCTTTGAAAAATGATAATGAGAAGTCTATAAAAGAAAATGTTTTTCTTAAAAAGGAAACTATATCTTTGAATGAAAGGATTTCTATATTGGATAAAGACATGTTAGTTTTCAAAAATAAATATGAAGAAATTTTGAACAATGTGACTAAGTTCAGTCAAGGAAAAGAAAAATTGAATGATTTGTTATCTTTTCAAAAGTTGTCACATAATAATTATGGTATTGGATATGTTGAAAAATCTTCATATTGTAGTAATCCATATAGTTCTTTTGTAAAAAGAAAGTCTAAGAAAAATAAGTTTATATGGATTCCTAAGAATTTAAGTATTCATGATAAAAATGCCTATATTGCATCATACATTCATAATATATGTGATTCATGCAATTATGTGTATAATAACAGGTGGAAACCAAATTCAAAATGGATTTGGACTCCTAAAGGTTAACATGTTCTTTTATGTTTGGTACCATCTAACGTTTATCTTGCAGGTACCATATAAAAGTTGATAAGAATATATATATATATATATATATATATATATATATATATATATATATATATATATATATATATATATATATTTAATGATATATTTGTTGCAAGGGGAGAACAAAGTATTTCTCTATCTGTTATAACCCAATTTCTACAGGGGGAGGAAAATATAACATATTTTCTGCAGGGGGAGCACTTGTGCACACAAAGAGTCATCATCAAAAAGGGGGAGAATGTTGGAACTTCTTTTGATGAAGACTTTTGTGAAGCATTTCATTTGGAGCTCTAACACACGACGAATCAAGAGTTCTTCATGATCAAGATGTCCCAAAGAGAGTTGATATGATGTGGTTTGTAATTGTGAAATAGCATGTCAAAAGCCTTGATGCACACACACATATCATGTCTATATTGTCGACTTATAACTCCTTATAGTCGACTAATCTATTTGGTAGTCGACTAACCCAAACCTCCTAGTCGACTAGTCATGTGTCCAAAAGAAACCCAACTCTCTGTTTGTCCATTAGTCGACTTGACAGACAAACCTAGTCGACTAATAGACTTTGTAGTCGACTACTCCTATGCCCCTAGTCGACTAATCACTGGTCCAGTCGACTTAGATGTTAGTTGCAGTCGACTTGATTCAGTTAACCAGAAAACTGTCACTCGAACTTATCTTACCCTAGTCGACTAAAACCCAAACATAGTCGACTACTCTTTGGAAAATTGCCTTGTATAGTCGACTAACTCAAAAGGCAAGTCGACTATAGGCAGTTTCTGACTGTTGGACAGTTTCTGTTATCTGGTCTTTTATGCAACGTTTTCCACTGTTTTAAACTTTTGAATTGCACCTATAACTACTTTAACTAACCCTAAAGTGCAGCTATATATAGGGTTGTTATTCTAAAGGCCAAAAAAATTCCTAATATTTAGTTTTCTAAGATCAAAAATTCTGCCAATCCTGAAAACTCTTTCCACTTCAGTTCTTCACCAAATTCTGATTCTCTAGTGAAGTTCTCTGAAGTTTTTCTCCTATACTAGACCTTGTCCACGTTCACATATTGTACCAAGGCTTATAGGAAAGTGTTGTAATACTCAAAGCAATCATTGTACACGGGTGTCTTCTTGGTGTAGAAGCAGTTGTACAAGGTGGAGTTTGTTCTCGTGGTGGAAGAGAAGGTGTACACATTTGGCAAAGGGGATTTGTCAAGTGGTGTGCATGGTCGTGATTTTGGGTGTACAAAATCAAGGATAAAGGAAAATCTCAAGCGGGTGGCTTGGGGACTGGATGTAGGTCTCGAGGACTGAACCAGGATAAATCTCTCATGTTTGCGTTTGTCTAAACTTTTCTGAGATTTGATTTCCTTTATTGCATGTTTATTTATTTGTTTAACTTAATCCTTCTTTGTTTAGTATTTGTGGTTGACTTTGTAGTTTAGATCCATAAGTGCCAACAGAGAAAGTTCCGCATTTGGCATCATCTCGGGACCAACAGTACCATGATGCTTGATGTAAATATTGATAAAGAAACGAAAGGCGAAACTTGGGTTTTAATATTGCTCTCTTCGTTAATGTCCGACGTCTCCGACGGCTAAGGACAGAGGAAAATGTTGGCTTCTAAGCCCAACATAAGTCTTCGACAACTCACCATGTTGAGAGGAATAACATGGCTAGCCCAACTCAAACGGTAGTTAGTAAAGGCACCTCAAATCCGTTGATAGCTGAGGGTTTGCTAAAAATCCTAAGTGGACAAGATTCCACCCTCTCCTCTAAAATCCCTTACCAATTCTCATACACAGAATGGTAGGTCTACAAAATACAATCATTGCTACGTTAACACTATACCTCTGGTAATGAAAATTTTCAATACTCCCTATCAAGTACAAACCTTACTTGTCAATTCTATATGGGGTAACAAGTCTTCAAATCAGTCAAGTTAAAATTACACCTTTGACATTTTAAATTCTACTTGTCACTTCTCGTCAGTAGAATGACAGGTCCTCAAATTGCTCCAATCTCGAGTCAATTTCTGTCAAGTTAATACCACACCTCTGACAAATTACTGTTAAGTTTAACAGTACACTTCTAACAGTAATCAAGGTGCTGCCAAGTTCAATATTATACCTCTGACAGTCATTTCCCTCAAACTTCCATATCGAAGCTGAAATGAACGATGCTAAGTTTAACACCACACCTCTAGCGTCCAAGTCATTGCTAAGTTTAATAATACACTCATGGCTATGACTTTTCCTTAGACTTTCTTATCAAAGTTGAGATGACCAATGCCAAGTTCAAAATTATACCTCTAGCATTATCCTCACTGTCAAGTTAAATATTACACCTATGACAGTGACACGTTCAGTCTTCCCAAATGAAGCTGGAATACCCTTGAGTTAAGTTAATCTTACACCTCTGACTCACACCTTTGTCGAGTTAACATCACACTTCTGACAAGACTATATTGGACCCGTTAAGTCACACCTCTGACGGAAAAAGTCCTCCTAGATTCCCCGCGACCCCGCGAGTCTAGTCTCACTTGTTATCCTCGTCAACAGAATAACAAGTCCACTTAAAAACATTGTTAGGTTAACATTACACAATTAACAGTGTTTTCACTAAATCCTCAGCTGGGTCTTAGTCAAGTTAATTCCAAACCTATGATGAAAACTCATCCTCCCTGGGGGTACAAATTCCACTTGTCACTCTCCTTTATAGATTGGCAGGTCCACAAAAATTATCTCAATTCTGTCAAGTTAATATCACACCTCTGACAGCATTGTTGGGTTTCAGAAATCGGATCTTTCTACAAACTTTGACTCGTTAAGATTATTGACAAGTTAAAGATCCTTTACTTCTATTCATCTGATTTTCAATACAAAAAAGGAATTCAAGATAATAGAAGAAGACAAGGAAAAAGTATCGCTTTTAGTTATATATGAAAGTGATACAAAACGCTCTCTTATACAATAAGATTGAGTGTTACAATACAGGAGTACAAAGAAGTCCCTCTCTCAGTGAAAGGTTGCACTCACTCCCTAAAACATTCTCACCACTCCAAATACAAGATGTTTGGAAGAGCGCCAAAGAAGGGCTGAGCACTATTGTAATGATCGGATGTTGATTACATCATAATGCATGACGTAAACATCGAAGGAGTCTATCGTTGACCAAGAACAATGGTGTTTCTTGAGGTCGAAATGCAGCAGAACCTTCTGATTCCACCTGACCAACTGATGCAGGCCATGATCCTTCGTTGATGAACATCTCTACCACCAGAAAGTCATCCAATGAATATGAATTTTTTGTCGATGTCACTTCTGGGGTAAATATTGTTGAGGATTCGAGACCTTACAGGTGACGTC
The DNA here is from genome assembly GCA_038442645.1 of Agave tequilana. Lineage (NCBI taxonomy): Eukaryota > Viridiplantae > Streptophyta > Magnoliopsida > Asparagales > Asparagaceae > Agave > Agave tequilana. The sequence continues at coordinate 35,908 of JAVJIF010022001.1, read as the reverse complement.
CTCTTTCCAGTACCCTGCAGGAGGACCATACCCACCACCATATCCACCGCCATACCCACTGTGACCATGACGAATCCGGAAGCATGACTGGTGCATCGTGTCCAATGAGGTCTCGGCGGACGTTAAATCCTCTTCTCCCGTAAACAGGAGCCATGACTTCTCCTCTAATGGTCGACCATCGAACAAGTTCGCTGGCCGATATATTCTCCCAAGGGCCCAGCGAATATGCGAAAGGATGATTGAGGCTACCTGTGAGAAGTAAAAAAAACAGGAGATTAGAATCCAGAAATAGAAAGATTGAGGAACAGACGCGGCTATGACTTTGGTCTTCAGACGCGGGGAGGACCCACGCAGCAAGTCAAAACTCTGTTATGACAGAAACAGACGCGATCAAAGTTGTGGACTTCGAAGACATGCAGACTTGAACGCGGCCTAATTTAAGACCTGCGTCTAAAGTATAAAGACGCGAAGAGAACCAGACGCGAAAATTATCATATCCTTATTTGAGAAACAAGGGTTGCTACATTCAAGTCTGAAGCCTTCGGCCTGAGTTAAAGTTCTTCTAAGTCAACAGCCTCAAACGCGAGTTCTGTATGTAAAGCTCGTAGTCCAGGTGTAAAGCCCATTACACTCGCGTCCAAGGGATTTTGAGTCAGAGTTCAGACTCAATCAACTCGCACTTCATCAGGAAGTCTAAAAGGCGCAACTTCCAAATAATGGGCACACCAGTCAGACTTCAAGAGAAGGTCAAGAAGATGAATCTCTTCAAGGGACAGCAAAACTGAAACTCAGTTGTGCTAAATATTTCATGGCAGACAAGTAATTCCTACCCGCAGAATAACCCTTTAAAGGTTGAACTTTTTGCATCAAGGCGCGGACATAAAAGGTACTCAAAGAGACGCTTTTTGATCTTGAAATCACTTGACAGTGATAATCTTCTGGAGAGATTAAAGAAAAGCATGAAAGTTTTGGGTCGTCGTCGTCCATGGGGGCAAATCCCATTGAAGGAAGAAGATGAAGTCTTTGAAGAAAGAAGATGAATTCCCTCAGAGCGCCTGCTCTCAAGGGAAAACAGTCTAAGTAATGGACTGTTAAGGGGGTGAGGCCTATTTATAGGCAATCCATAAAGCTTGTAATTAATGGCGCACTAATCAGAGTCATTGGCCTTAATTCCCGGACGAATGTCAAAACCCAATGAAAAGCTGATGCGTGGACTGCCGCTTCGGGAAACATCGAAGGACACGAGTCCCCAATCGTCAACACCGATTTGACATTTAAAGATCTAACAAGATCTTTAAGACAAGCTGCATGTAACGCTTGGGAGGTTGCATCAAACGCGGACCCAAGAGTCGCGTCCTGAAACCCGCGTCCCTTTGTGAACTCGAAGGCGGCGTCCTTCTCATTCCTGTTATGAGTTTCGTAACCGCGTCCCTTGGAGTGGTTCAGAGCCGCGTTCCCTCAGCAAATGGGGCCCATTCCGAGATCGCACCTTGAAGTCACATAAAACTTGAAAGCTGCGTTCCGAAACTTGCGTTCTTAACAGAGAAGGCCTATGTCATTTACAGGGATCCTGGGACTGCGTCTCCATTGCGAGATGACAATTGTGTTCTTATCATAAACTCAATGTCAAGGGTCCAGAGACGCGTTTCTACTAAGACTATGCCGCGTCTCCATCAATCAGCTGAGTTCCATGCATCAGTCTTGTGGAGCTTATGGACCGCGTCCCCACTATATCCCGAACTCTGCAGCCTGGCAGAATTAAGGGCCGCATCCGGGGATCTGCGTCCTTCCCTAATCAGAACCGCGTCTTTTTCAAAAAGGAGATTCCATGCGTCTCCACGGTGTCTCCATTAGCAGGTTAGAGACGCATTTTCTAAGACCGCGTCTCCATTATAAATCAGAACTGCGTTTTGGCTCAGGAACTCAGTCCACCCTGAGTCTATGGCCAGCTAAAGACTACAGTCAAGTGCTGCAATTATAAATTGAGTTCTCATCCACCGCAAAAAAAAAAAAACTTGAAATGGAGCAAAGTCCTGGAAACTCTTATTATTTGATTCAAAAATGGTAAAAGTAATACAGACGCTCTTGACAAGTAGAGTTTTTTTTTTTTACAAAAAAAAGGAGGCTAATAATCTTGCTTCGCCAAAAAACGAATTTGTTCTCAGAGATGATACATCTCGTGCTGGCGTGCTTTCTCAACCTCCATCAGAGCTTGGACCCGCAACTCCTCCTCGGACAAAAATTTCTTCACAGCTAGCTGTGCTTGAAGAGACTCCAGTCTGGAGGAATGAGTAGAAAGGTTCTCTTCAGCTGTATCTTGGCAGTTTTCAGCTCCTCCAACTTCTTTCTGGCAGCAGCAAGCTTCTGCTCATTGATCTTAATCAAGGCTTCTGCCTTGGCTATGGTAGCTCGAGCTGTGGCAATAACCTGCTCTGCGCTCTGTATGACGATTTCAGATTCCTTTGAATCGCCAATCAGCCTTTGGTGGTCAGCCTGGAAATGCTGGAGACAGCGGGTCTCTTCAGATATTTGTTCCTTCACTCATATTCTTGAGCAGCAAGAAGCTTATCCAGAGTTATCCGAGCCTCGTCTACTAAACTAGCATTTTTCAGGGACTTGAGCTCTTTCAGATTGCTTCCCAGCTGCTCCACCAGCATCAGGCATGCCCTAGCCTGCGAAGGACCCCCAGTATGACCAATGTTCTTGATCTGATTTTCGAGAAGTATTTGGGCAAACTCAAAAGAGCTGCCCCCAGAAAGGATGAGGTCAATGCATGATCGCATGGAAGCAAAAAACTGCTGCACCATTTGACGTGCCAGCTCTTCTATGATATCATTAGTTGGAGAGAACCTTGCTGACGAACTCCCGTATCCCCTTTCCATTACAGGACGAGAGATAGGAATCGGTTCGTCTTGCACAGGAGGGATGTCAACGACAGGTTCGTCAGGAGCTGAGATGGTCGCCGACACTTCTGGGGCGGTTATTGTTGTAGCAGTCCCCACGGTGACTGAAGTGACAGCAAACCTGGCAACATCGGGTTCCTCGGTCGAGGTTTGAACTGTACCACCCTCTGTCTCAAGGCTTGCCGCAATATCTTCTACTGGAGATACCCTAGCACTCTCTGCCAACCACCAAAACATCAAACATCACAATAAAAGAAAGAAATTTTCAATGCGTCAATATCCCCTTACCGGGCTGAGGATCTGAAGATGGCAAATTCCTGGGTAGATCTTGTGGGGTTGAGACCTCCTGGACTTCGACAGTTGCACTCTCTTGAGGCATTCCGGTAGTAGGAGCCTCAAGGCCCTCCTGCTGGGCCAACTCTTATATCATTTCCTCAATCTGAGAGGAAGTTGTAGCTTCACTATCGACAGCCAGCCCTATAGCACAAAGTCAAAAGGAAATGTCAGAACCCTTCCCTAACTAAAGGAGAAGCCAGTTCAAAAAGACAAGAAGAGTACCTTCAGCAGCAGCGATTGTTGCTATTGGTGAAACCGTCACAGGGTCACACCCTTGTATCTCTTCTTCTGAAATATGTGAGAATTTACTCGGATCTTGAAGAGCGGGTTCATCGCCAAAATTGACTTCATCGCCAGAATAATATTCATGCTCTCCGGACGATGAAGATGATAGTTCAACACAAGAGGCCTCGGCAATTGAGACCTTGCCACCAAGTACCCCAGTAGTAGGGCTGGGATCGACTGCTCGCGAGCTGGGCATCAATACAGTAGGAAACCCAGGTTGTTGCTCCTCACCCCTCCTCTCTTGAACTGAAGAAGACCCTGGCTGAGTTGAGACCCCTGGAACCTCAACATCATCCCTTCGTACCAGGTCAACCTCAAGTTGCTCAGCCTCTTCAGTTGTAGCGGGTTCATCTGCGAGCTCCCTTTCTTCTAAGATCACGGGGCCCCTGCTGCGTAGTCCACGAGGACGAAGAAGGGGGATTTCTTCTTCCTCCTCCTCTTCCTCCCTCTGTTCCTCAACACTAGAAGGGACGACCTCGGACATTAAAGCTTCAGCCCCCGAATCTCTCCTAGCCTTCTTCGGAACAGGCTCACCCTTGGAAGTAGAGCCATGGGGACGTTTGGACACAGCCCGTCGACGCTTTTTAGCAGGTTGTTCTTTGGGTACTGCTGCTCTCGGTTCCACCCCTGTCTCCCCTCTTGCCTCTTTCTCAGCTGCCTGGTATTCCTCCATGCCTCCTACGCGTTTGTTGGACACCAATTTGTCCTTATAAGACACTTTGATGCTTTTAATGCATGAGATGTTTATTGAGAAACCAGGCATCTTGCTAGCCTGGGAATACCAAGTGCAGAAACTGAGGCTCGTGTAGAAGTTGGGCGTCTTGTGAGGCAAGCTGAAAATAGCGTTTGTCCCTCCAGTCACACTGTAATACCAGGCCCGAGTACCTTCAAACAAATTCCCACTGAAGGAGAGTTTGGCATTGGGGTTACCGACATATAACTGGTCATAACCGAATTGTCGAGCAAAACGGTTCGGCATATAGGGCTCGATCGTACATGAGTTCCCTTGCCGAAAGAGCAGGTACCCGGGTCTAATATTAATTAGCCACCAGAGACTCCCGATGGCAGCCTTGTGAAGTCATCTGGTCCCGCAAGATTAGCAAATTTATCCCTGTATGATGCACCAGTAATCTCGGAGAAGCAGCGGTCGAGATGGTAGTTCGAAACGTTCAGAATATATTTCCGAATATAGAACATATAATAACAAGACCAGCTTGAGTTCTCCAGCTTCTGCACAAAAGGGACAAACCCCTCGGATAGAGATACCGGCGTCATCAGGGAAGGGCAGTGCATAACGTACCAAGCCATCAGGTACGTGTATGGAAGCTCGATCCTGGGGTTGGGGGTCTTCACTCTTGGCCTCCCCTCCGAGTCAACCTCTGGTCTACTTGTGGAGTCAACGATGGCCTCCACTTTGCACAGGCTTTGAACCAGAGCCCGTAATCCACTTTGGATTCCAGCCATCATTGCTGGAAGGAGGGTAATAGACCTGCCATAGGCCAACAAGACCGCCAGGTATACCACATCGGCGACAATCACTTCATGCGGCAGTGTCGGCACTACGCAGCACTTCAGCCACAGCATGAGAAAGCCCATCAATAGTGCCCGGTCAGAAATGGGGACTCGGGCTTGGTGATGAAAACTTTCAAAAACCGTATCAGGTTTGAAAGTGTCTTCATTTGACTCCGTAGTGTAAGAGCTCACAGAGGCGTCAATCCTCTCAGCGATTTCTTCGTCGGTACTAGGAGCCAGAATGGTCACTGAGTGATCTTTCTCAGTTATACCATTAAACAAGTAGCTCGCCCAAGACATCTGCTTGACACCCCTGGCCCTCCAGGAGATATTTAACCGCAGATGTGAAAGTGACACAACACTTCCCAATAGGTCTCATATATATTGAGGGCTCTCCTTCCTCAATAGATGAAGCTCTTCAGAAGTTAGAACATATTCTTCATAAGGGGCGTCTCCCATAACCAGCCCCGAAACTTCATATAGCTCATGAAGGGCGGCCCCATCTCTCTGGCCGAAGTAAAAATGTCCCCGTCAAAGGGTTATAATTCTCCAGGATGCCGTAGAAGTTATGAGAACTTTGCGGCAGGCCATACTGCACAGCCCTGACTGCGTGATGCAGCCCCACCTGTTCCAGCAGAGCTCTGAGTTCGACGAGGACATATCCCACCATCTTGCCCCACCATGATCTATCAGAAGAATGAACCCACCTGAGCGGGCGGAAGTCAACGGGAAAATCACCCCTTACCTTCATGAACTGATTGATGAAGGTAGTTCCGAGCCGAGGGGTTTCCCCTCTTGGATACTCAGGTCTGACCAATCCGGGAAACAAACCAAAAACCTCTTTCCCATGACCGCCAGAGTGTACTCCTTTGGCGCCTAGTATGCCGAGAGAGACACCGGGGACAGATTGGGTAAGATCCCATTCCATTGCACGGTGAATAGACATGTGCTGGAGATAGGATAAGGGATACATCCTCTCCATATTGGGAAGAAAGAATTTCCTATCCCCTATCTGGCGAAGCCACTTGTAATCGTCGTCATGCAAGGCACTACCATCCTCGTCAATGTCATCACCAAAAAAGAAGACAGGTTTCCTTAACGGAGTGCGCGAATCCGTCTCAAACACTCCGTCGGTGATAATTTCCCGGAGGGTCCTCATGCTGACTTTAGAGATCTTCTCCTTTTGCTCATTTGACTTATCAGTAGTCACAGGAGCAGTCTTCTGCAACACAAAGGTCAGATTGTGGTCAGCACCGCCTACATGTCCAAAGTGGCACTTTTTGGATAGAGGGTTGGAGGAATATCGCACTGCAAAAGAAAATAACATTTGATGAAATCTGAAAGAAAATGATTAAGTGTTTGCAACTCAAACGCAGAAATGAACCCAGATGCGGAGATCATCAAAATCTGCATCCAGATCCAAAGATCGCGAGGCTAGCATGGAGCCCGCATTTTAAAAATCCAGGACTTATGAAAATGTCTAAGTATCGGACTCAGACGCAAGATTCATTAAGACTGACGTCTGATCTCACAAGACGCAAGAATCGTAAGAAATCTGCGCCTGAATCCCTCACACTTAGAAATATTCTAAGTATTGGATCCAAAACGCAAGGCTCAATGGGGCCCTGTGTTCAACAAACAAGTACGGACTCAAGCGGGTAAAAGATGCAGAAGTCATCAAAACCTGCGTCTTGTCTATCGACTCAAGAACCGCGCCTGAAGATCAAACACGGGCATGAGCCCGCGTTGGCGGTTCACATTCAAAAGGGATTTAAGAGTTAAAAGCACTATGTAAGCCCCTTTAATGGCGGAAACCAAGTCCGATGATTTTAAATACCTGAAATAGGGGATTCCTGTATGGATTAACCACCCATTTGGGTCTCAGGAACGATGGCCTTGGAAGGCGAAGCAGCATGCTTAGCCTTTGGTGCCATTGTGACCGTGGAATCGGTGTTGGGAATGAAAGAAATTAGAAGAACAAAAAAGCTTCAAGCTTTCTTAACCCTAAGAGGTTCAAATGAAGAAGAAGAATCTGATGATGATTCTTGAAAGACTATCGCCTTTTATAGGCACAGTGATTCGCAGAAATACGCGGTGCTTGGCTCGACGCCTAATCTCTGCCTGACGCATGGAAAGCGCATTAAATGCAGCACGAAATTCGCGCACCAAAAATAAGATGTCCCCTCAATTCTACAGGACACGTGGCAACGCGCTCACAGCACAGATTCGCATTCAACAGCTGCGTCTTCATCCCAAAAGACGCGTCCCTCCGAAGGTCGCGCCTTTTCAACTAGGCCAAAGCCGCGTCTACTCCACAGAGCGACAACCGCGTCTTCATCCCAAAAGACACATCCCTACAGAAGGCGCGTCTTTAAAATAGCATAACCCCTGCGTTTGTAGGACTTGCATTCAGTCCTTGCTTCTGCAATTCAGTTCAACAGTACACTGGCACAAGCAGATGACTGTTCACCCCTAGTTTAAAGTACACCAACGACAAACCCAGAGCATCGGGGAGGTTTAGACTGTGTATCTAGACACTCGCCACGATCATTTTTGGCGGCTTCAAAGAGTTCAACAGTACACTCACGAAGGTCATACTTCAAACAAGATCAAGCTCGGAGCATTGTCAGTCAATCATGAGAAGGGTGAATTCTGTTAGAGTACAAAGTATTTCAAAATCCGTCCCAGCCAACCGCGGAATATCGAAAACTTTGGAGGGGGTTCTGTAGGCTGTCTAAAAATCATTAAAAGACAAGTCATCAAAAAGCAGAACTCCAGACGCAGGGCTAGTCTCAGAATCACTGCAGTACCAAGGCGCGCGGGTTAAAACCCGCGTCTCAGCATCACTGTAGCAGCAAGACGCGAGGGTCGAAACCTGCGTCTCAGCATCACTGCAGCAGCAAGACACGAGGGTCGAAACCCGCGTCTCAGCATCACTGCAGCAGCAAGACGCGAGGGCCGAAACCGCGTCTCAGCATCACTGCAGCAGCAAGACGCGAGGGCTGAAACCTGCGTCTCAGTTATAACTGCCCTTGTTATGGGGTCAATCACTGCCCACATAAGGAGGAAGTTAACCCCACATTATGGAGTGTTTTTAGGGGGCACGTTCGCCTCTGATACCTCTATAAATAGCCTTGCTTGCTATTGAGAAGGGGTCGGTCGGTCAGATAATTCTGGGAGAAGAATTTGACTTGTGAGCTTCCACAGAAAAGGAAAGAGAGTTCTACTCTTCAAACAACTTGCTGCGTACAAGCCAATCTTTGCATATAATCTCTTTGAGATTCCTAGTCAATCAGGAGCTGTGTCACTCCATCGACCATCCAAAAAGAAGATCTCCAAGAGTTCTTGACGTTCACCCGGTCAACGAAAAACAAGATTCACTTTCCACCGCCACCTGAAGAACCCAACATTAAACAAAGGGGAGATTCAAGTCTCAACATCTTCCCTCTCTTGTAATCGGAGTGTAAATCCATTATAATCTTTCAATTGATTCAAGGAAATTTTACAAGGAACCCTATTCTCCCGTTCAACACTGTCATGTCTAACTAACTTTTTCATTGCATGGCTAACTAACTACTAACCCACTAATCGCTAACAACTTGATTGATAACCCAAATGAGTCAATAGTATTAAACAAGCCTTGTGCAAATGAGAGCTATGACATCTTAAGGCGAGGGTTCTAACTCAAACTTACCTATAAGTATTTACTTCCTTATATTTCATGTTTAATTGGTTTTTGATGATGTATGGGTTGTGTACTTTACTTATTGTTGTAAGTTAGAGACTTTTTCTTTTAACTTTGCCGATACCATTAGCGAACTCGCGTCTTCCCTTATTCTCGCCTTCTATTGGATCTTGATAAGGGATTGTCTGAGTTTTTGTGATGTAAAGCTAAGTTAAAGGAAGGACTTTCATTCGTTCCCAACGTGAATAGTTCCTATACATAAAGATTTTACTTGCCTATGATCCATTGTGAGGCGACATCTTCAAGAAGTTAGGGATTAGTGGGAGCAATTAGTAAAAAGTTAGCCATGCATTTTTGCCATTAATAAAATCCAAACCACCAAATCATTTTCAAACAATTCTTGAAACCAACTTGTTTTTATTTTCCAATTCTTTATTTGAAACAAAGAACTTTCTCTTTTCTTGAACATAGAAGCCGCATCAAGCTTCCATCGCTCTCCCTCCTTGTGGATATGACCTGTATAGCCACTTCGCTACTCGGAAGAATCGCAAAAGCAGTAACATTGACCCACACTCTTTTTACTTATTCTTGTGCTTACTTTTTGCCGATCACTTAGCACAACTTTGTTGAGAGCTAACTTCTAACTTTGCCTAAAGCTAATTCTAGCCTCGCTTGAAGCTTCGTGATAGCTTCACATGAAGCTCTTCATAAGCTCCACAAAGAGCTAACTTATAGCTTCCCTGAAGTTAATTCTAGCTTCGCCTGAAGCTTCCTGATAGCTTCGCTTGAAGCTCTACCACTCTTATTGGAGGGCTTACCAGTTAAATAGTTGATCAAGAATAGGTTTATCACACTACTTTAGTGGAGTTAATATCACTTTAAGTGGGCGGTTACATCCCCCCACTTCATTTCACATTAAGTAGAGACAGCCGGGTCAAGTTGCCATTAAATAGGCTCGCATGAGCCTATCTAGCTTAGCGCGAGGCTTATATTTAGCTTCGTATGAAGCTTTATAGCCTGGCGCGAAGCTCAAATAGCCTCAGGCGTGAGGCTAGCAGACTTGTTGAATTTTATGGGCAGTTACACCCCTGAGAGCCTATAAATAGCTCATTCTTGAGATGAGCTTGGGGCTAGAAAGAGAGCTGAGCATATTGGCAAAGATTTAAGAGCATCTTAGAGAGCACTTTGGCAAATCAAAAGATATACTCTCTTTCTTTCAAAATTTTAGAGAATCACTTCTCTAATCTTATAAAGATAAATTCAGAGTGTTAATATCCTAAGATCTTTTTCTCTCAAGGAATCTCCAGAACCATGCGAGAAGGAATTCCTGAAGACTTGATCGATTGCATCATCAACAGAACAAAGTGGTCACGCACTGATCAGACTTCCACTGGTACACTTTTCAGAAATCTCAATAGAAGATTCTTGTAATTTTCTTGTTTAATTACTTTTAATTTTCTACAATAATTTTGTAAGTTTCCTCCCTTTGCAAATCAATGATAAATAAGATAGCAACTCTGCTGGGGACCTGTTTCTCCATTATTGAGAATCAAGTGCCGCGATGTGACATTGGGTCTACTGTAGAGATCTTAGTCATTCATTTTGACCAAGAGAGGTTTGAACAACTTCTCTTTAGGGGTAGCACAAATTCCCTGCATGTGCGCAAGCACAGGAAGGTCAGCATTGCCAGACCCCCTCTGCTTACCTCTTAGAAATAAGTCTCTATTGAAACAAGTAAGGCTCTATACGAGCCTATTACATCCTCACGTGAGGCTAGACAAACTCTATTTGAGTCTAGCACAGTCTCAACAGAGACTAACATAGTCTCGCGCCAACGTGCTAACGTTGTGCGTGAGGCTACAAAGGTTCCCGTGAACCTAAAGCAGCCTCTGTCAAGGCTATGTAGATTACAAAATCCGTAGTCTCAAGCTAGGCTAGATCTCTTGACAAAGCTTCAGGCGAAGCTAACTCAGCTCTTCACGGAGGTCAACCTCGACTATCATGCGAGGCTAAAGCCAAAGCACCTTTGGGTGCTAATAGCATTGCTGAGCCAGCTTCGCTTCCACTACTAGCATTAAGTGTTAAAAAAGTTCTCAGTCGTGAGGCTAGAACTAAGACACTAGGTGCTAAGAATCTTAGCCACGAGGCTAAAGATATAGCACCACTGAGTGCTAATAGCGAGGCTATTTAAGCCTCACTCAAAGAAAGAGTAAGCTCGTCTTCAAAGGCAGAGCTAAAATAGTAGCTTCACCTTATGAAGCTACTCTTTTAGGCGAAGCTATCCTAGCTTCTGTTGGCCCAAAGGCCCATCACTCTAGTTTTGATGATGATTAACTCATGTAGTAATAGTACTAATGATCTTGTGTTTATTTAGTCTCAGATTTGTGATCAAGATCTTAGTAGGTGTATAGCTTCAATAAAGGATTTAAAGTCAAGTTTTGGAGCTAGCACGGTTTGATTCAAGAGCCTACGCATCAAGACCACATCAAGTACTCAAGTGAAGTCTAGCTCTTTGGATCAAGTTTGGACAAAGTCAAGAAGATGAGAAGATTTCAAGTGAAGACCTTCAAGATCAAGACTTGTGTCTAGGTTTGTTTAGTTAAGATTTTGTTTTTAGTTAAAATATAAAGGATACAATAGTTGGTGGATTGCTCAAGTATACCATATACACACACAGTCTTGATTTAGATGAGTTTTCATAAAAGGATTTTCATTTTGAAAAAATACCGGTTTGGTTTTTGGAGTTATTATATACATGTGTTTTAACCAAAACCGTTTTAGTGCTTGTTGTCAAAAACATAGACATCTTTATGTGTAGTGGATCATATCCATACACTCTATGCTTTAAAAGTTTTTAAAATATCTTGTTTTTGTATTTGGAGAAGTTTTGGAAAAACCAATTTGGAAAAATACGGTTTTTGTTTTTAGCCAAAATTTCTAAGTTACAAAAATAGTTCAAAATGTTTGTAACATGTCTTAATTTTACTCAAACATGTTTGTTTATCAAAGTATAATATTGAACCTATTTTTGTAGATTTTTCGTGAATTTATGGGATTTTATTTAAGATAAAAAGTCAAGTTTTAAATCCGTTAAAAGATCTGTCCTGGCTTCTGCCGATTGACCCGACCGATCGACTGAGCTAGGAGTCGGTCTACCGAGTCGGTCGACCAACATGCACAAACTTACATGCCAGTCTGGCTGGAGGGCCGGTCGACCGCCCCGGTCGACCGCCAGAGAGCTTTTGCTCTCTGGAAAGCCTCGGTCGACCGGCAGAGAGCTCTGCTCTCTGTTCCAGGCCGCGGTCGACCGGGCTGGTCGATCGAGGCTCCAACGGTCAGAAATCTGACCGTTGGCGATCGACCGCGCTGGTCGACCGACAGCCATCAAGGCTGCTGATTTGGCCCCAACGGCTAGTTTTTGTGAAGCCTATTTAAAGGGGCTTCCTTGGGCTGTTTTGTAGTAGATTTTAGGAGAGTTTTAAAGATAGTTTTTCCTACTCTATTAAGAGGTTTTCTCCACTTGTTTGAGAGCAAATATTTTTAATTAAAAAGGAAAGTTTATCAAGAGTGTTTTTCAAAGTGATTCTTGTGTTTTCCTCCACCAATTCAATCCTAGTTTTCTCACACACATACTAAAGCTATCCATTGCTATACCTATCCTATAGGGATCTTTGTTGTGAGAGGATTTGAGGTGATCAAGTGTTTAGATTACCAAAGACTTCATCTTTGCTTTGAGGAGGCGGATGTGTGTGTTCGCATTGTTTGAGGTTCTAATGTGAAGTCGGTGTTTGAGGTGCGGCCTCGGCGAGCTAGTGGGCTTGCGGTGTGTAGTTCTTACGGGAATGAGTAAAGGGACTAGAGAGTCCAAGGAGTTCAAGTGTGAACTCTCCTTGTAGGTGTTGCGGCACCGAATGGTCCGGTGGTATCAGTTTATAGTGAAAATCCTTCAAGTGTTGAAGGTGGGACATAGAGCAAGTGTGCTCGAACCTCGAAACAAATCTTATTATGAGCTAGTCACCTATTTACCCCCCTAGGTGATTACAATTGGTATCAGAGCCACGTGCTCTTGATTTGGGTCTTACAACCTAGAGTTAAAGATCCTCATTTATAGCTAATCACAATATTTGTTTACACACACTATGGATTTCATGTCACCTCCAACTTTGACATTATTAACATCCAAACTTGGAAGGTGAAGATGTCCTTATACCTCAAAGTCGTAGGGATTCATGTTTATTTTGCCACTATTAAAGATTCTTATTGTTTAAATGGCAAAAATATTGAGGCTAATGCAAAAGCCATCCATGGTTTGAAGAGTACCCTAAATGATGATTATTTATGTAGGGTTGCTAATCTTGACTCGGCTTTTATAGTTTGAAACACAATACTCTCCCTTGGCGAAAAAGAACAATACTATGCGGGGAGCGACTCGGATGTTGGAAGTGACGCTTCCAACGTGTGCTACATGGTCCAAGGGGATAACCCCCTTGAGGTAAATACCGAATCCGAGGTAGAAGAAGATATTGATATGTCTTATGATGAGCTTGAATCATTTTGTGAACAATTTCTTGAAAAATATGACATGCTTAGAAAGGAAAATAAGAAAATGAAAAATAAAATTGATTGCATGTTAAAAGAAAAAGATTCTTTTCAAACTAGTTTTGAAAATGTTTTAAAAGAAAATGATTCTTTAAAAATAAAATTGCATGCATTGAAAAAGAAAATGAAAGTTTGAAAAATGAAAATGTTTCCTTACTTTCTAAATTGAATGATCTTTGTGAAGGAAACACTTCTTTGAAAAATAAAATTGTTTTGGTGGAAAAATAAAAAGAAGTTGCTTTGAAAGAAAACAACTATTTAAAAAGAAAAGTTGTTGAAAAAGAAAAGTAAATGTTTCTAAAAAGAATAGGAATAATGATTCTCATTCTCACCATGCTTTACATGCCACTATTAATCAAAATGAGATTAAATTTTTGAAAAATAAAATAGATTGTTTGAGCACAATTTTGAGCAAATGTGATTTTAACCATTCTAGATTGGAGTCTTTGTTTTCAAAGAAACAAGCTCTACATGTTCATGCACATCACCCACATCATGCATATGCACACTTTGGAAGTCATGATGACACTCATACACATATGCATCCTAGAGTGTACAAGTGTACACATTGTGACGGCAAAGGCCATTTAGAAAGATTTTATTATGATAGAATAAATTCTTCAAATTTTGCTAGCAAAAAGGTTTGGGTTCCTTACAATGCTAACCCTCATGGACACAAAAGGAAATGGGTACCAAAGTCCCCACCTTGTGTATTTGTTGTAAGTGCGGGCTCTCACACGACGTGAGAGATTTGTTGCCTTGGTAGTGGATGCACATGGACTTGATAGACACACGTTTGATGTACCGCTATCAAGGAGGTTTGGTGGGACAACCACAATGTTTTGGAGATTTGGAGTATAGTTCTTATGTTTTGGTAATATCTCTAAACTCTCATTTTTTACATGCTTTGTACATATATGATACTTTTAGCATGTTCATGTTTTATGTTTTATGCTTCATGTGGTAAATACATGGTTAGATGTAGATTCAATTAAAACTTTTGTTTATATGTGTACAAGTAGTGAACAACATTTGATTCATATACGTTTACACTTCATTGTTCATTTGTACTCACTATATGCACACGTATAGCTTAGTTTTGATGATTTCCTCATTTACACTTGTTTTTGCCTATTTTCATGTTTTACTTCATGTATATGGTATTTTAGTCAAAACTAATAAATATACATGTATGCCCCTTGAGTCATTTGCCTTCATGCAATTTATATTATGGACTCTTTTTATGTTTGGGATATGTATGCATATTATTAGTTTTGGATAAAAAAAACATACATATACCTAGAAATTGTTTTAGATGAAAAATAAAATCTTTATGATTTTCATGATTTTTAAAATTCATGCTTGCTTTGAGCTTTATTGATTATCTTCATGGAAAATACTATTACATGATTCTTGTACACTCACACTTTATTTGTTTATTCATGCTTTGTTTCATGATTATTTTTGAGTCTTATAGATTTCGAGTGTCAAACTTTATGTATTTAGTATGCTCATGATATACATATGATTTGGTTTCATATTTTTGAAGGATCTTTAACTAGTTTTTAAAAATTATTTTAACTAGTTATGTATTCTTCATTTGGTAGTGTTTTCAACACTAAAAAAATATTTTTTCAAACATTATTTTTGAAAACCCCTACCTACCTCTTTAAAGGGAGGACGGATGGGAGAGCATGCCTTGTATGCTTTATTAAAAAACCTTTATCTTGTGCATGAAAAGGGTGGTAATTATAAGTTATATACTTGATTTACATTGTTATTTTCAATTGGTATCTCAATTAATATTTATTTTGTATATACTCATATTTTATTTTCTATATATGTATGCTTTATTTCAAATAATATCAATTTCTATTGGTATTCTCTTTTCATACATATATATGATTTGTTTGTGCTTGATTTTCAAGATATTTACATGTTTAAAGTACAAAGTATGTTTATGCTAAGCTTAATTCAAATCTTAATTTTCAATTAATTTCTCAATTGGTATTTTTAATATAAGCTTATGCATTATCTTCAATTGGTATTTTTTACCATGGTATTTTTTTTAAAATATATTTCAATGGTATCTATTGAACTATTTATTTCAATTGGTATCCATAAAAATTTAAATTGATATCAAAATATAAAATATTTTCTTTCATTGGTATCAAAATTTTATTGTTATTTCAATTAGTAAAATGTTTCAATTACAATTAAAATTCAAAATTTATGTTCAAAATTTGTATTGTTTAGTTACAATTGGATTTTTAAAAATGTTTTGATATGTATTGCCTATATGCAAGGGGAGCTTAACATCTCTTCCACATATAAATTCATGTTGAGTGTATCTTATAATGAGGAGGTTGACAACTCTTCTTTATGCGAAACACGTGTTGGCCCAAGGTTACAATCACCCATGATTAGTGTATTTTGATGATTACAAAACATATTAGTTATTTGTACTAATAATATTTGTTGTTTAAGTGTGTTTCAGGTTTCTATTCATTCTAGAAGTCTTCTCTCACAAATACAAGGATTTGGACTCAAGTCAACTCCAATTGGCTCAAGGAACAAGTGTTGAAGATCATATGAAGAAGCCTATTGAAGATCTTGAAGTCCTTAGAATCATTGTAAGAATAGAATGTTAAAGTTTGAGTCTTGGTTATTTGGCTCTAGGATACACACACACACAAAATTTGGTTTTGATAAAATTTGGTTTTGTTTTCATTTTCAAAATTTGGTTTCATGCCTTAGTAGAGATTTACATGAACCTAAGTTTTATAAAATAAATATCTTGTCTAGATCATGTATACATACTCCTACTAACATGTCACTTTAGTTTGTTTAAACCTAAAACAATTTTTCAAATTTTCCAAGTTCAAAATCCTGCAGTTTTTCCCATTTCAGGCTGATCGGCCGACCGGCCCGGTCGACCGGCGCCATAGCCTGGACGTGCACGTCTGTGCACGTCCGTCGGTCGACCGCACCGGTCGACCGACCAAGAGCACACTGCTCTCTGGTTTTCTGAGTCGACCGGACCGGTCGACCGGAAGAAGGAAACTGTGTTTCCTCTTTTGGGACGGTCGACCAGACCGGTCGACCGAGAGCCAACGGCTCTTTGCAGCTGGGCTGACGGTCGACCGGACCGGTCGACCGCCAGGCCTGCAACAATCCAACGGCTCTTTCCTCTTTGAGCTATTCTGAAAAACTGGTTCTTTTTTCTGCTTTAACAGACTTTTAAAGAGTTGTTAGGGAGCTTTTGCAGGTCAAATTAGGTGTAAAGAAATTGTTTTTAACCTATTTTCAACCCTATAAATAGAGGAGAAGTCTCTCTTGCATATCACCAAGAAAAATCCTCAAGTTTGTGTTGTTTTCAAAAGAGAAAAGAAAAGAGTTTAAAGCCTTCATTCCAATTCTTTTAAAGTTTGTTTTTTAGTTGTGTTTGATTGTCTATATCACTCTACAACTGAAGTTTTCTCACCACACTTCATAGAGCCAAAAATCCTATACTCATTCTATAGTGAAGTTGTAATAGAAGTGAGAGTGTTTGTAAAAGAGTTTGAGAAAAAGTGTAGTGATCTTGTTGTGATCACTTTGTTCTTGTAATCCTTTCCTTGTGGAGCAACCTCTTCGGTAGAGGTCCTTTGTACTCGGTGGAGCTCGGTGCTCGGTCTTCGGTAGACCAAATTGTAAAGGCGTCCTCGGTGGATAGTGGAAACCCTTCACGGAGGTGAAGGCGGGGAGTAGAGCGGTGGCTCGAACCTCGAAACAAATATTTGTGTTTGCGATTGCCTTTACGTCCAATTCTTGCTTTAAATTCCTCTAACACTTTATTGCTCTTTATTACTTGCTTGTGATCTTGTATCTTCCTTGTGCTTTTAATTCAAGCTTGTAATTCTTGTGATATATTGTGTGCATCTCATTTCTCATCATCATACTTTGCCTTGATCGATCATATCTCAATACAACAAGGTTGCATTGCGCACCTCTAACCCATATCAAGGGGAATTGGGAGGAAGGAGTTCAGAACCTCACAAGGGGTATTCGGCTCTTAGTCTTGTTTTTGAGAGATCGTTGCATCATTCATCATACTTAGTTCAAAAAGATCATTAGATTAGCAATTACACCTATTCACCCCCCCTCTAGGTGTTTTTCAATTGGTATCAGAGCTTGGACTCTAGGATTGGTTTAACAACCTTAGAGAAGATCCTAATTTGCTAATCATTTCATTCATATTCATATAATAAAAATGGCCGATGGAATTAAGACCCCTCCTAAGTTTGATGGACTTAACTTTCCCATATGGAAAGTTAAGATGACCGTGTTTTGCAATCTCTAGGTAGCCGAGTTGCAAAAGCCGTGACTAAGTCCTTTAGTGTACCCCCCGGTGACGAATCCACTTGGTCCGAAATAGAGACTAAGGAATTCGATGCCAATGCCAAAGCTCACTATGCACTTCTACAAGCCCTTAATGATGATGACATTTCTAGGGTTATCCATTGCAAATCCGCATATGAGATTTGGTCACACTTGATAGTCACACATGAGGGGACCTCACAAGTAAAGAAGGCTAAGATTGACCTTCTTCGGTCCCAATATGAAACATTTAGCATGCAAGAAAATGAAACCATAGATGATATGGTTACAAGATTTACCAAGATTACTAATGGACTCTCTTCTTTAGGTGAAGATATCAACAATGATCAAAGAGTAAGGAAGATCATCCGAGCTCTTCCTCCTTCATGGGAAGTTAAAGCAACAACCTTGAAGGAACTCAACGACAATGAAGAGATGGAGCTTATAGGTCTCATTGGAACCTCAAAACCCATGAGATGGAAAGGAAAGCAAGGGAGGATATGGCTCCTTCCAAAAAGAAGACTATCGCCTTCAAGAGTCAAGCTACACACTCCGATGAAGACGATGAAGAAGAAGATGATGAGGAGCTCTCACTCCTTGTTAAGAATGTCCGGAGGATGTACAACAAGGCGAAGTACCAAGGTAGAAGAAGATGGCAAGGAGGCAAAGAAGAAAGAAGGATCACTTGTTTCAATTGCCAAAAGCCCGGACACATTGTTGCGGAGTGTCCGGACAAAGCTAAGCCCTCCACATCAAAGAAGCCCTACAAGAAGAAGGCTATGAAGGTAACTTGGGATTCGGAGACCGAATCCGAGGAAGAAATAGACACCGCCAACATGTGCTTCATGGCTAATGAAGGCACAAGCAAGGTAACCTCTTCCCCTTCCCATGATAATGAGCTTTCTATGGATGAATTAGAAGAGGCTTTTGTTGAGTTGTCACAAAATTATGATTTCTTAAAGAAAAAGTATTTAAAAATGAAAAAGGAAAATGAATCTTTAAGTCATCAAGTTTTTACTCTTACGAAAGAAAAGGATGATTTGGTTTCCACCTTGGCCACTACTAAAAATGATTTTGAAAAATATAAGATTTCTTGCAAAGGTAAGGCCCCACTAATGATTCTAATGAAGTTTCTATGCTTAAGGAAAGATTAGACTCATTAAGTGTTGTTTTGAAAAATTGTGAGTTTAACAAGAAGAAAATTGAGGCTATGTTTCCTAAGAAACAAGCCCCAAAGAAAAATGCTCATGCTCATGTTCATGTTCATGCTACACAACCTAAACAACATGGCAAAACCCCAAAACATGCTCACACTACACGTACACATCATGCATTCATGTATGGTAGAGTGTTCTCATGTTCACATTGTGGGCGGAAAGGACACTTAGCCAATTTTTGCTATGATAGACTATATGCATCACATCATAATGTTTGGGTTCGAGGGACTAACTTTAAAGGACCCAAGAAAGTTTGGGTACCAAAATCAACAATTATGTTAAATGATGTAGGTACTTTCCAAAGCCCAACGACGTAGAGGATTGTGGTATCTTGATAGCGGTTGCTCAAGGCACATGACTTGGGACATCAACAACTTTGCAACCCTATCAAGATATCATGAAGGTGGCACCGTCACCTTCAGAGATGACGCCAAGGGTAAAATCATCGGTATTGGTAATGTAAAACTTGGCACCTCTCCTTTAAATGAAAATGTAGTTTTAGTTGATGGCCTCAAGCATAATCTCTTGAGTGTTAGTCAACTTTGTGATAAAGGTTTTGATGTTATTTTTGATAATGTTGCTTGTAAAGTAATTGATAGAACTTCTAATGCTTGTGTATTTTCCGGTTTTCGTGAAAGTAATGTTTATATGATTGATATGTTAAATATGTCTTGTAATATTACTTGTTTGAAAGCCCTCGATGATGACTCTTGGTTGTGGCATAGGAGATTAGGCCATATTTCTTTTGATCACATTTCTAGGTTAAACACAAAGGAAATGGTGAAAGGTATTCCTTGCTTGAATTTTGAAAAGGACCGAGTTTGTGACGCATGTCAATTTGGGAAACAAACTAAGTCTTCTTTCAAGTCAATTAAGGATATCATGACATCACGTCCTTTGGAGTTAATCCATATGGATCTTTTTGGCCCTACACAAACCAAAAGTCTAAGTGGGAATAGATTTGCTTATGTTTTGGTTGATGACTTTTCAAGATTTACTTGGGTTTTCTTTCTTGAACACAAAAACCAAGCATTTTCGTATTTCCAAACTTTTAAGAAAAGAGTTGAAAAAGAAAAAGATGTTTCGATTTTGAGAATAAGAAGTGATAGAGGAGGTAAATTCATTAACCAACCCTTTACCACTTTTTGTGATGAACATGGAATAAAGCATGAACTATCTTGTCCTAGAACTCCACAACAAAATGGAGTAGTTGAACGGAAAAATAGAACATTACAAGAGATGGCTAGGACAATGCTAAGTGAATATGGTCTACCACATTATTTGTGGGCCGAGGCCGTTAATACATCATGCTATATATCAAATCGTGTTTTTCTATGTAAAAATACTACTAAACTTCTTTTGAAATGTACTTTTCTAGAAAACCAAATGTTTCTTATTTCAAAGTTTTTGGATGCAAATGTTTTGTTTTAAATACAAAAGATAATTTAGGAAAGTTTGATGCTAGATCTTATGAGGCTATTTTTGTAGGTTACTCAAACACTAGTAAGGCTTATAGAGTTTTCATTAGATCATCATTGACTATTGAAGAGTCTATTCATGTTAAGTTTGAGGAATCTAACAAGTTTGTTAAGAATGTTGTAGAAATAGATGCATTGGATGAAGGTTTGGAGAAAGTGACCTTGGAGGATGCTTCTACTATGGGAGACAAACCAAAGGATGATGAAGGAAGCGAAGCTAAGGTGGAAGAGGCACAAGGAAATGAAAATCAAACACATGAGGTGGAGCCTACTCAACCACTACCAAAGGATTGGAGATACAATCCACATCATCCCAAGGACCTCGTCATAGGTGAAGTATCAAAAGGGTAACTACTCGCTCTAGACTTCATGACTATTGTGGTAACTATGCATTCATTTCTCATATTGAACCCAAAAATGTCCTCGAAGCCGAGGCCGATTCATATTGGTTGCTAGCCATGCAAGAGGAGCTCAATCAATTTGAGCGCAACCAAGTTTGGCACCTTGTTCCTAGGCCCCACGATAGACCAACAATTGGTACTAAGTGGATCTTTAAGAACAAGTTGGATGAATCGGGTAATGTAGTTAGAAACAAGGCTAGGTTAGTTGCCCAAGGTTACACTCAAATCGAAGGGATCGATTTTGAAGAAACCTTTGCACCCGTAGCACGGCTTGAAGCCATACAGATGACACTAGCATTTGCCTCATATAAAGATTTCAAATTATTTCAAATGGATGTTAAAAGTGCTTTTCTAAATGGATTTATTGAAGAGGAGGTGTATGTTGAACAACCCCCGGGTTTGTTGATCCTACACATCCGGATTTTGTTTTTAAATTAGATAAAGCTCTTTATGGTTTAAAACAAGCCCCTAGGGCTTGGTATGAAAGACTTTCTTCATTTTTGATTTCAAATGGTTTTAAGAAAGGTAAAATTGACACAACTTTGTTTACAAAACATGTAGAAAAGGATATTCTTATTGTGCAAATTTATGTGGATGATATTATTTTTGGTTCTACTAATGAATCTCTTTGCAAAGCTTTTGAGTCATGCATGAAGGATGAATTTGAAATGTCTATGATGGGGGAGCTCAACTATTTCCTTGGACTCCAAATCAAGCAAAGGAAGGATGGGATCTTCATCAATCAAGCCAAGTACACAAAGGAACTAATCAAAAGGTTTGGGCTTGAAGGATCGAAAGTAAGCAAAACTCCCATGGCAACAACTACAAAGCTTGACAAGGATGAACGAGGTAAAAGTGTAGACATTAAATTATATCGTAGCATGATTGGTAGTTTGCTTTATTTGACGGCTAGTAAGCCGGATATCATGTTTTCCGTTTGTCTTTGTGCACGTTTTCAATCTTGTCCTAAAGAGTCTCACATAATTGTGGTTAAACGCATAATTAGATACCTTAAGGGCACCGTTGAAATGGGTTTGTGGTATCCGAAAACCGGCCAATTTTCAATGACTAGTTTTTCGGATGCCGACTATGCGGGTTGTAGGGTAGATAGGAAGAGCACAAGTGGAACATGTCAATTCTTAGGTAATTGTCTTGTATCTTGGTCTTCCAAAAAGCAAAATTCGGTAGCCCTTTCAACCGCCGAGGCGGAGTATGTTGCAGCCGGAGCTTGTTGTGCACAAGTTCTTTGGATGAAACATACTCTCCTCGACTATGATTTACACTTTGATCATGTTAAAATATTTTGTGATAATACTAGTACTATTCACATGACAAAGAATGCAAATCAACATAGTAAAACCAAACACATTGACATTAGATATCACTTTCTTAGAGATCATTATGAGAAAGGTGATATTGATATTGACAATGTTTCTATCGATTTTCAACTTGCCGATATTTTTACTAAACCTTTAGACTATGCTAGATTCTCATTTATTTGTGGTGAGTTAAATGTTTGTATTATGGATTCTTAAAATGAAATTTTCAATTGTTTTGTTTTAACCCTTTTTGATGTATGACAAAAAGGGGGAGAAAAATATATAAGTTTAATTAAAGTGTTTATTGAAAAAGAAATAAGTTTGCTTATAGTTTGAGTTTAGTTTATTTACTATAAGTTTAAAGAGAAAAAGTATAAGTTTAATTGGTATTAAGTTTGATTTCAAATGGTATTTAAGCTTTTGACAAAAATATTGGGTTTTCAATGCTTCATGTATCTCACTAATAGTTATTTTTTTACATAGCATTGTTTGAGGGGGAGCTTTCCAAGCTCTTCTTTCTTTATTTGTTAAATAACTTATATGTTTTGTCATCATCAAAAAGGGGGAGATTGTTGGCCAAGGTTACAATCACCCATGATTAGTGTATTTTGATGATTACAAAACATATTAGTTATTTGTACTAATAATATTTGTTGTTTAGTGTGTTTCAGGTTTCTATTCATTCTAGAAGTCTTCTCTCACAAATACAAGGATTTGGACTCAAGTCAACTCCAATTGGCTCAAGGAACAAGTGTTGAAGATCATATGAAGAAGCCTATTGAAGATCTTGAAGTCCTTAGAATCATTGTAAGAATAGAATGTTAAAGTTTGAGTCTTGGTTATTTGGCTCTAGGATACACACACACACAAAATTTGGTTTTGATAAAATTTGGTTTTGTTTTCATTTTCAAAATTTGGTTTCATGCCTTAGTAGAGATTTACATGAACCTAAGTTTTATAAAATAAATATCTTGTCTAGATCATGTATATATACTCCTACTAACATGTCACTCTAGTTTGTTTAAACCTAAAACAATTTTTCAAATTTTTCCAAGTTCAAAATCCTGCAGTTTTTCCCATTTCAGGCTGACCGGCCGACCGGCCCGGTCGACCGGCCGACCGGCCCGGTCGACCGGCGCCATAGCCTGGACGTGCACGTCTGTGCACGTCCGTCGGTCGACCGCACCGGTCGACCGACCAAGAGCACACTGCTCTCTGGTTTTCTGAGTCGACCGGACCGGTCGACCGGAAGAAGGAAACTGTGTTTCCTCTTTTGGGACGGTCGACCGGACCGGTCGACCGAGAGCCAACGGCTCTTTGCAGCTGGGCTGACGGTCGACCGGACCGGTCGACCGCCAGGCCTGCAACAATCCAACGGCTCTTTCCTCTTTGGGCTATTCTGAAAAACTGGTTCTTTTTTCTGCTTTAACAGACTTTTAGAGAGTTGTTGGGGAGCTTTTGCAGGTCAAATAGGTGTAAAGAAATTATTTTTAACCTTTTTCAACCCTATAAATAGAGGAGAAGTCTCTCTTGCATATCACCAAGAAAAATCCTCAAGTTTGTGTTGTTTTCAAAAGAGAAAAGAAAAGAGTTTAAAGCCTTCATTCCAATTCTTTTAAAGTTTATTTTTCAGTTGTGTTTGATTGTCTATATCACTCTACAACTGAAGTTTTCTCACCACACTTCATAGAGCCAAAAATCCTATACTCATTCTATAGTGAAGTTGTAATAGAAGTGAGAGTGTTTGTAAAAGAGTTTGAGAAAAAGTGTAGTGATCTTGTTGTGATCACTTTGTTCTTGTAATCCTTTCCTTGTGGAGCAACCTCTTCGGTAGAGGTCCTTTGTACTCGGTGGAGCTCGGTGCTCGGTCTTCGGTAGACCAAATTGTAAAGGCGTCCTCGGTGGATAGTGGAAACCTTCACGGAGGTGAAGGCGGGGAGTAGAGCGGTGGCTCGAACCTCGAAACAAATATTTGTGTTTGCGATTGCCTTTGCGTCCAATTCTTGCTTTAAATTCCTCTAACACTTTATTGCTCTTTATTACTTGCTTGTGATCTTGTATCTTCCTTGTGCTTTTAATTCAAGCTTGTAATTCTTGTGATATATTGTGTGCATCTCATTTCTCATCATCATACTTTGCCTTGATCAATCATATCTCAATACAACAAGGTTGCATTGCGCACCTCTAACCCATATCAAGGGGAATTGGGAGGAAGGAGTTCAGAACCTCGCAAGGGGTATTCGGCTCTTAGTCTTGTTTTTGATAGATCGTTGCATCATTCATCATACTTAGTTCAAAAAGATCATTAGATTAGCAATTACACCTATTCACCCCCCTCTAGGTGTTTTCAACACGTGTGTAGGAGGAGCTTCACATCTCCTCATAAGCATTGCATATTATGTGTTATGTGAATTAGGGCTTGTCATCCCTTCTCTTGTAATGCATGTATGTAGGAAAGTTAACTTAGCGTCTTCCTCTTCAGAAATGTATATCGCATATATCTCTTTATTGGTTGATTTGATTTCACCCCTTTATTATTTTTGTTTCTGACAAAATGGGGGAGAACATTATTTTGTGTTTACTTTAACCCCTTTATTGATGATTGCAAAAGGGGGAGAAAGATTTTGGGATTATATATGCATATTTGTGTTTTTTCATATATTGAGTTTATGCACTTGTGTTTTAGAAAACGGGAAGAATGTTTTTTAAAAGTTTAAACAAAAAAGGGGGAAAAAGTTTTTGAAAAAAGGATTTGGATTTATGTTTTATGTCTCTCACCTTGTTGATGCATGTTTAGTTATTTAGTTTTATGTGCTTTATTGCCATATCTTATTGCTTATTTGTTCTGCATGAGTTAAGGGGAGCTTCTTTGAAGCTTTACTTTAATCCATGCATATATAACTCCATGAGTTTTGTCATCATCAAAAAGGGGGAGATTGTTGGCTCAAAGGTCCATCACTCTAGTTTTGATGATGATTAACTCATGTAGTTATAGTACAAATGATCTTGTGTTTATTTAGTCTCAGATTTGTTATCAAGATCTTAGTAGGTGTGTACTTTTAACAAAGGATTTAAAGTCAAGTTTTGGAGCTAGCACGGTTTGATTCAAGAGTGATTAGTCTCTAATTTGCATAATTTTTATCACATTCTCATATTTATTTCATATAAAATTCTGCTAATAAAACCTTGCTTGCTTGATCCTAGGTCCATGGTGTGCAAATGAAGAAGAAGACCTAAATCACCATTTAATTGGTGATTAAAAGCCTACCAAGTAGCCATTGACTTTAGATTGAAGATTTTGTCAGCCTAGGGTATCAAATCACGAATCCAAGAAATTCGAGAGTCAGACAACAGACTGGACGACGCACTGCCCAAAACTGGGTACGCTCAACCCTGCCCGAGCCGCGAAAACGGGGCCCTCGCCGCATTTCCGCGGCCCTTTGGGCGCGCGCGCGCCTGCGCTTTGGGCCACGTGCTTCCCACGTGGCCCCCTTTCCCCTGGTGCCTATAAATACGCCCCTGGGGTATTCAGTTTGAGGAGATCCAGAGCTTTAGCAAGTTTTTTTAATCTTATTTTTAGGTTTGTAGTGTTGTTGTTCTTCTTCTTCTAGTTGTTGTTTTAGCCATTAGAGTGAAAGAGAGAGTGTGTAAGTGTTGTATTGGAAGGGTGACAAGCTAATACAAGTACTACTTCTCTTCCTTCTTTCTATTTCTTGTCTTTGCCATTTACTTTTACTTCCTTGTTATAATGTAACTTCCTTCTTCTTCACTCCTTTTCTTTTACTTTGTTGTAGTGTAACTTTATTTCTTTAACTTTTCTTTTCTTTTGTTTCTTGTAGTGTAACTCCCTCTCTCCACTTCTTTTCCTTTTTTGTTTCTTTACTTTTATGGCTAACTAACTACTAACCCTCTAATTTCTAACACTTGATTGATAACCCACATGAGTCAATAGTGTCAAACAAGCCTTGTGTAAACAAGAGCTATGGCATCTTAATTCGAGAGTTCTAACTCTAATTTACCTACAAGTATTTACTTTCTTATACTTCATACTTATTGAGTTTTGGATGATCTATGGGTTATGTACTTTGTTTGTTATTGTAAGTTAGAGACTTTTCTTTTTAACTTTGCCGATACCGTTAATGCACTCGTGTCTTCTCTTATTCTCTCCTTCTAATGGATCTTGATAAGGGAATGTCTGAGTTTTTTTCGTGTAAAGCAAAGTTTTTAGAATGAACTTTCACTCGATTTCACGTGAATAGTTCCAATGCAAAAGGATTGTGTTCGCCTATGATCCATCGTGAGGCTATCTTCCAAAAGTTAGAAATTAGTGGGAGCACTTAGTAGAAAGTTAGCCATGCATTTTTACAACTAAGAAAAAAATCACTTTTACAAACCACCAAAACATTTTCCAACAATTCTTAAAAACAACTTGTTTTCACTTTTCAATTCTTTATTTAGAAATAAGAACTTCTTTCTTCTTGAACTTTGAAACCGCATCAAGCTTCCATCGCTCTCCCTCCTGTGGATACGACCCGTATAGCCACTTCGCTACTACGGAAGAATTGCAAAAGCAGTAACATCAACCCACACTTCCTTCTCTTATTTTAGTGCTTGCTTTTGCCGATCAAATTTTGCGCTGTTGCCGGGGAGGGAACGCTTTATTGTTCACTATTAAAGATTGTTCTTTTTGTGTATAGGGAAGTACCAAGGAGCTCACTATCATGGGAAGCGAAAGAGGTGGCCAAGGACATTGTGCGAGGACTCATTTGCCCTCGGAAAAATTCGTGTAAGAGCGAGTTTTTCCGATTGAAGTACTAACAAACTCGGTTGCAGGGTGCCGAAAGCCGCTAAAAAAATTGCTTTCTAAATTTTTAGTTTCCTTGGATGCTTCACCTTTATGCATGTATAATAAACTCAACAGAAATTCACTTGTTCCTTAATTGAAATTTGGATTAGACTTTTGCATTTAGGGCACGTGTCTATTTCAATTCATTTCAATTTCTGTTGAAGAGTGCTGGAGAAAAGGTACGTGTGCATTCATATAGAATAGGACCAATATTTTGAAGTGATTTACTACTTTGAGTGTTACCTTGTTGTGAATAAAACTGTACACTTGCACAATTGACATTAGGGTAAAACCCAAATAAACAAGATAAGGTGGGGATTTCATCACCCTTCCTTAGCCCAAAAGCCATCTCCGAGTGCACTCACATTTCCCAAGCCTTAACTAAAAGTCAATAGACGTTGGCCCTAGGGACATCTCGGATTCACTAAGAGATTAACCGAGGTTGAAAATTGTAAGAACTATACTCCTGCAAAATCGGTGTCTAAGGAAAGTGGATTGAGAGGTAAAGCCTCGAAAGCTCCGTGGTTTGGCGTAATTAGGCCCGTGGCTCCGCCCGGATACCTTCCCCCGAGCTTGCCCTTTCCTAACCGATTAGCTTGTAGTCGAGTTCCTGCAACAACTTTCCCCGGAGAATCGACCAGTTAGGAGTCGTCTAGGTCCAGGTACCTTAGACTAAGGCTTGTGGTTTTTTTCTTTCTTTTGTTTGTTTTTTGTTCTTTTTCGATTGTTTGTTGTCTTCACGTTGTTCGTGGTGTACTGCATGCAAGAGTGGGTGAGAGTTCCTCAACTTCCAGATTAACAAGAAGCCTGCAGTGTCAACCAGATCAACCCACCATCAATTCACAATCGAGTTGTCCATATTGTCAGCACCAAACCATGTTTTTGAAGAGTGCCCTATTTCCATGCCAGCAAGTGCCACTGGAACACATGAACGCGGCTTACTCATGGCCGCCTCACAATCCCTACTCACAGACCTACAATCCCGGTTGGAGGAATCACCCTAATTTCTCCTGGGCCCCAAACAATCCTCCCAGGCCTAATTTCTCCAACAATTTTCACCATCCTACTCCTCCACCACCTTTTCCCCGTCAATCCCCATCTTCCTCCTCCCAAAGCTCACCAATGGAAAAGAAAATCAGTAAGCTAGAGGAGAGCATAGAGGCTTTTATAAAGTCCCAAACCACTTTTATGCAGAATCAGGGACAAACTCTGAACAATTATTCACAGGCCATATCGAGGTTGAAAATGCAGATGAGCCAGTTAGCTAGCTCCCTAAGTGAAAAGACCAAAGGGTACTTTGCCTAGTCAGCCATTTGTTAACCCAAAAAACCTCCAATCAAGCATATAAAATTCAGGATCCATCGATTAACCAGTGCAATGTTGTTCACACACTGCGATCTGGAAAGAAGGTAGACAACCAGGTCTACCAACAGAAAAGTCCAGTCCATCCTGATCCCACTCCTGCCTCCACCCCTGCTAGTTCCTCCCAATCCTCCACAAACATCTGACGAGGACAAAGCTGCTGAACAAGTTCATAAGCCTGTAGCACCCTTTCCCAATAGGCTTAGGAACAACAATAAAAATATGCACATGGAGAAAATGCTAGAAATGTTCAATTAGGTCAAATTGAATGTGCCACTTCTTGACGCTATCCAACAAGTCCCGACTTATGCCAAATTTCTTAAGGATATGTGTATAAAGAAGAGAAAGACCAATGTGCCCAAGAAAGTCTTCTTGGCCACTAATATAAGTGAAATTCTGTCTGGTCCCATTCCGGTGAATACAAGGATCCCGGATGTCCCACCATTTCCTGCACCATAGGACAGACCGAAATCAGTATAGCGCTTCTTGACCTAGGAGCAAGTATCAACTTGCTACCTCTCTCAGTATACCAGCAACTGGGGTGGGCGAGCTAAGCCCAACTCGAGTCACCATTCAGCTAGCTGATCGATCTGTGAAGATCCCGAAGGGGGAAATCACATACGTCCTTATCCGGGTCGGGGATGTCATTTACCCCGTTGACTTCATTGTGCTTGAGACCCAACCTGTGTCCAATCTTAGGTCTCAAACTCCCTTCATCTTAGGGTGCCCATTCCTTGCTACAGCCAATGCCATAATCAACTGTAGGAACGGGTCCATGCGATTGACTTTTGGAGACATGACGAAGGAAATCAATGTCTTCAATCTTGGAAGACAACCTAGGGATGTCAATGATCAGACGTTTGAGGTCAATTCTATTGAAAATCTGACCACAGTGAGCATGAGGAAAGTATGGAGACAGAAACTAAGGCAGAATTTGATCTGGAGGCTGAGGATTTAATCTAGACCAGATCGTAGATTCAGCAGTGGATGGGCGTCAAGCCCAAGTGTACCCCATCCTAGGATTAAAAGCCTAGAGATTGCCTCCAATGAAGCAACACTTCCCTAGAGTTAAAAGCCTTGCCTGAACACCTCAAGTACGCCTACCTGGGCGGAAAGGACACATTGCCAGTCATCATAGCATCCCACCTGACTGAGCAACAAGAGGACAGCTTAATGTCTATTCTGAAAAGACATAGGGAAGCCATTGGATGGACGATGAAGGACATCAAGGGAATGAGTCCAGCCATAGTACAACATAGAATCCATTTAGTCGATGAAGCAACCCCTAGGAGGGACCCACAATGCAGGCTTAACTCTCTCATGCAAGAGGCAGTTAAGGCTGAAATTCTGAAACTATTAGATAATGGGATAATTTATCCCATTTCTTATAGCCAATGGGTTAGCCCTGTTCATGCGGCCCCAAAGAAGGTTGGCTTTACGGTGGTAGAAAATGAGGAAAAAGAGTTGGTACAAACAAGACTGCCTACCAAGGTTCGTGTTTGTATCGACTACAGGAAGCTGAATGCAGCTACCCGTAAAGACTACTTCCTGCTACCCTTCATCGACCTAATGCTTGAGCGTTTGGCTGGACATATGTACTACTGCTTTCTAGATGGGTACTCGGGATACAATCAAATCCCCATTGCTACAGAAAACCAGGAAAAGACGACGTTCACCTGCCCGTTCGGAACCTTTGCTTATCGGCGCATTCCTTTTGGATTGTGCAATGCTCCCGCAACGTTCCAACAGTGCATGCTTAGTTTGTTCTCTGACATGGTGGAACGTTTTCTTGAGATTTTCATGGATGACTTCTCCATCTACGGAGATTCATTTGATCAGTGTCTTCATCACCTAGAGTTAGTACTACAAAGATGCATTGAGAAGAAAACTAACTCTAAACTGAGAAAAATGTCACTTTATGGTGAGACAGGGGATTGTCTTGGGCCATGAGATTTCGAGGAGAGGCATAGAAGTGGATAAGGCTAAAGTAGAAGTGATTGCTAAGCTTCTACCACCCAAAAGCATCAAGGATATTAGATCCTTTTTAGGGCATGCTGGGTTTACCTACCGACGGTTCATTAAGGACTTTAGCAAAATCGCTAGGCCCTTAACCAACCTACTCGCTAAGGACGTGCCCTTTGGTTTCAACGATGAATGTTTTAAGTCATGGGGGAAGCTTAAGTAAGAACTTATTTCTGTGCCTATTATTTGCTCCTAATTGGGCCCAGCCATTTGAAATCATGTGTGATGCATCTGATTTTGCTATTGGCACTGTTCTAGGACAGCGCATCAATAATAGGCAGCACGTGATTTACTATTCTAGTAGGACCTTGAATGACGCCCAACAGAACTATACAACGACTGAGAACAAATTCTGGCCGTTGTTTTTGTGTTAGAAAAGTTCCGGCCTTATTTGTTAGGTTCGAAGACCGTGATTTTTACGGATTACTCGGCTCTGAAATATCTCATGACCAAAAAGGAAGCAAAAGCCCGACTAATTCGGTGGATCCTTTTGCTTCAAGAAATTGACTTAGAAATCCGGGATAAACGATGTATAGAAAATATGGTCGTTGATCATCTCTCACGAATTCTGAATGCACCAACCATCCAAGCTCCGATCAACGAGGATTTCCCAGACAAGAACATCCTAGCCATTCTTAAGGAACCCTGGTATGCGGACATTGTTAATTACCTGGCCACGGGACAATTACTCGCTGACTGGACAAAGCAAGACCAATACCGCTTCTTTACCTAAATACGGTACTCTTCTGGGAAGAACCATATTTGTTTAAGTATTTCTTGACCAAATTATTAGACGATGCATACCAGAGGAGGAACAAAGGAGTGTGCTCAGCTTTTGCCATGACCTTGCATGCGGAGGACACTTCGGTCCCCGCAAGACTGCAGAGAAGGTTCTATAAAGTGGGTTCTACTGGCAAACTTTGTTCAAAGACTCATATCATTTTTGCAAGTCATATGCAAATTGTCAGAAAATTGGAAATTTTCAAGAAGAGGCATGATGCCCCTGAACCCGATCCTTGAAGTTGAAATTTTTTGATGTTTGGGTATTGATTTCATGGGGCCATTCCCAATTCCTTCGGCAACCAATTCATTTTGGTTGCTATAGATTATGTCTCTAAGTGGGTAGAAGCTGTGCCAACTAAGACGAATGACAACAAAGTGGTTATCAAATTTCTCAAAAGAAGAATCTTCTCCCAATTTGGCACCCCCAGAGTGATAATTAATGATAATGGATCACATTTCTGCAACAGAGTTTTGAAACTCTGATGCGAAAATATTTCATCAATCACAAGTTATCGACTCCGTATCATCCCCAGACAAATGGGAAGGTCGAAGTCACCAACCGACAGATCAAGCTCATTCTGGAAAAGACTTTCAGACAAACTGAAAGGATTTGTCGGTTAAGCTCAATGACGCATTGTGGGCTTACCGCACTGCTTTTAAGACAGTTCTGGGGATGTCTCCCTATAGAATCGTGTTTGGAAAAGCCTGTCATCTGCTAGTAGACTTAGAACACCGGGCCCTCTGGGCAATTAAGCAACTCAACTTTGATTTGACCAAGGCCGGTGAACTTAGGAGACGACAGATTTCAGAATTAGAGGAGATACGGAATGAAGCCTATGAGAATGCCCGAATCACCAAGAGAGAGGACTAAACTTTTTCATGATCAAATCATAACCCGAAAAAAACTTTGCACGGGAGATAGGGTTCTACTGTATAACTCTAGGCTTCATATTTTCGCGGGGAGCTGAAAACTCGTTGGTCAGCACCGTTCATTGTGCGCACTGTTTTCTCACACGGTAGTGTGCTTATTGCAGACCCTAAGAATAACACGAAATTCAAAGTGAATAGGCAAAGACTGAAGCCTTTTTGACCAATGAGCCTATGGCTCCGGATGATAGTGTGCTGACTCTTTTTGCCCCGTCATATACCTAACCACAACAAATAAATAAAATAAATAAAAAAAAATTGTTTATATGCTTACCCCTTCTACATTCATTTTGACATTTCTTTAGCCTATTTGCACTGGCCGGCCCGAGTCCACGAAGACGGTGACATCATTCTTCCCCCTATTTATTGCATTTGCATTTCCATATGCATTCATTGAGGACAATGCATTAGATAGGTGTGTGGGGTGCTAACATTTTTTTTTCCTTTATTCTTTCTTTTTCTTTTGAAAAAAAGGGTGCTAACACTTTTTCTTTTCCTTTTATTCTTTCTTTTCTTTCAAAAAAAAATAAAAAAAATTTAGATTGAAAAGAAATTTCATACTCTTTATAAAAATACCAAAAGATTGTAGGAATTATGGGAACCTTATTAATGAATCTTTATTTTTGCCTAAAAAATAAGAAAGATTGGTTTGACTAAAAAGTTAGAAGGGATAAGGAAAAATAACTCATACCTTTTATTTAGCCTTAGTAGAATATGCATAACCCATACACACATGCTTGGGATTTAGAGACACAACTCTGAAAAAAACAAAAAAAAAAGTTGGATAATTGTGCCTCAAGAAGCATGATTACTCACGCCAAAAAAAAATTATACAATAATATATAAATAAATCTTGATTTCGTGGCCTACTCCACTTGCATATTTGACCTGAAGG
The DNA here is from genome assembly GCA_038442645.1 of Agave tequilana. NCBI lineage: Eukaryota > Viridiplantae > Streptophyta > Magnoliopsida > Asparagales > Asparagaceae > Agave > Agave tequilana. Next base: position 2,979 of record JAVJIF010022001.1, on the reverse strand, counting down.
GTGTTTTTCCACCTGGTGCCCTAAGACCATCTGCTTTGGGAGTCATCGGTTTGATATGTGTTACATAAGTGAAGTAGAAAGCCTAATGGAACCAAGAATAATAAGTAAATATAATAAAATTAAATGATATTCAAAGGTAAGTTGAAAAATCCAAGCACATCACACTTACACATTATGCATATCCATTAAAGCAAAATAAAAGAAGAGTTAGAAGTACAAGATCCTTTCTAAATTTAAAGAAAAATCATACTTTCTTCTTTTATGAAGGCTAAAGTATAAGAGGACTTATGAGGGATAAACCTAATTCTTACATCTTCGGTCATTTTATTTAGATGATTGAAAGTTCTTTTCATGACAAATTTTTTCTAACAATTAATTACTTTTCTTTACTTACTGGATTTTGTGGGTGCAATCCGCTGAAAAACCCTCAGGAAACAACACTCCTCCTCTAAGGGAAACCTAGAGGTTTAACGGCTTGTTGCACATGCTCAGTGCAATCGCGTCACCTGTGAAAGTGGTGTAATAATGTTCTCATTTTTGTTTTGCTCGGGATGAGCAAAAAGATAAGTGTGAGGGTGTGATTAGTCTCTAATTTTGCATAATTTTCATCACATTCTCATATTTATTCATATAAAATTCTGCTAATAAAACCTTACTTGCTTGATCCTAGGTCCATGGTATGCAAATGAAGAAGAAGACCTAAATCACTATTTAATGGTGATTAAAAGCCTACCAAGTAGCCGTGGACTTTAGATTGAAGATTTTGTCAGCCCAGAGTATCAAATTACGAATCCAAGACATGCAGGAGTCAGACAACAGACTGGACGACGCATGCTTAAAAATTGGGCGCGCGCCACCCTGCCCGGGTCGCGGAAACGCGGCCCTGGCCGCGTTTCCGCGGCCCTTTGGGCGCGCTTGCGCTTTGGTCCACGTGCTTCACACGTGGCCCCCTTTCCCCTGGTGCCTATAAATACCCCCCTGGGGTCTTCAGTTGAGGAGATCAAGAGCTTTAGCAAGTTTTTGTAATCTAATTTTTAGGTTTGTAGTTGTTATTGTTGTTGTTGTTCTAGTTGTTGTTTAGCCATTAGAGTAAAAGAGAGAGAGAGTGTGTAAGTGTTGTATTCGAAGGGTGACAAGCTAATACAAGTACTACTTCTCTTCTTTTTTCTATTTACTTGTCTTTGCCATTTACTTGTACTTCCTTGTTATAGTGTAACTTCCTTCTTCTTCACTCCTTTTCATTTACTTGTTGTAGTGTAACTTCATTTCTTTAACTTTTCTTTTCTTTTGTTTTCTTGTAATGTAACTCCTTTCTCCACTTCTTTTCCTTTTTGTTTCTTTACTTTTATGGCTAACTAACTTTTTATTAGCATGGCTATCTAACTACTAACCCACTAATTTCTAACACTTGATTGATAACCCACATGAGTTAATAGTGTCAAACAAGCCTTGTGTAAACAAGAGCTATGGCATCTTAAGACGAGGGTTTTAACTCTAATTTACCTACAAGTATTTACTTTCTACACTTCATACTTAATGAGTTTTTGATGATCTATGGGTTATGTACTTTGCTTGTTATTGTAAGGTAGAGATTTCCTTTTAACTTTGCCGATACCGTTAGTGCACTCGTGTCTTCCCTTATTCTCGCCTTCTAATGGATCTTGATAAGGGAATGTCCGAGTTTTGCCGTGTAAAGCTAAGTTTTTAGGATGAACTTTCACTCGATTTTCACGTGAATAGTTCCAATGCAAAAAGGTGTGTTTGCCTATGATCCATCGTGAGGCTGTCTTCCAAATGTAAGAAATTAGTGGGAGCACTTAGTAGAAAGTTAGCCATGCATTTTACAACTAAGAAAAAAAATCACTTTTACAAACCACCAAAACATTTCCAATAATTCTAAAAACAATTGTTTTCACTTTTCAATTCTTTATTTAGAAACAAGAACTTTCTTTCTTGAACTTTGAAGCCGCATCAAGCTTCCATCGCTCTCCCTTCTTGTGGATACGACCCGTATAGACACTTCGCTACTACGGAAGAATCGCAAAAGCAGTAACATCAACCCACACTTCCTTCTCTTATTTTAGTGCTTGCTTTTTGCCGATCAAATAGCCTATGCATTAAGACCACATTAAGTACTCAAGTGAAGTCTAACTCTTTGGATCAAGTTTGGACCAAGTCAAGAAGATGAGAAGACTTCAAGTGGAGACCTCAAGATCAAGACTGTGTCTAGGTTTGTTTAGTTAAGATTTTGTTTTTTAGTTAAAACGTAAAGGATAGAATAGTTTGTGGATTGCTCAAGTATACCATATACACACACACTCTTGATTTAGATGAGTTTTCATAAAAGGATTTTCATTTTGGAAAAATACCAGTTTGGTTTTTGGAGTTATTATATACATGTATTTAACCAAAATCGTTTTAGTGCTTATTGTCAAAAACATAGATATTTCATCTTTATGTGTAGTGGATCATATCCATACACTCTATGCTTTAAAAGTATTTAAAATATCTTGTTTTTGTATTTGGAGAAGTTTTGAAAAAAATCAATTGGAAAAAAACGATTTTGTTTTTAGCCAAAATTTCTAAGTTACAAAAATAGTTCAAAATGTTTGTACATGTCTTGATTTTACTCAAACATGTTGTTTATTAGAGTATAATATTGAACCTATTTTTATAGATTTTTCGTGAATTTATGAGATTTTATTTAAGATAAAAAGCTAAGTTTTAAATCCCTTAAAAGACCTGTCCTGCCTTCTGCCGGTCGAACGAGATAGGAGTCGTCGACGACGTGCACGCCAGTCTGGCTGGAGGGCCGGTCGACCGCCCGGTCGACCACCAGAGAGCTTTTGCTCTCTGGAAAGCCCCGGTCGACCGGCAGAGAGCTCTGCTCTCTGTTCCAGGCCGTGGTCGACCGGGGCGGTCGACCGAGGCTCCAACGGTCAGAAATCTGACCGTGACGGTCGACTGGGCCGATCGACC